>JAUTBY010018896.1:0-15686 GCA_032361585.1 Peltospira operculata | reverse complement strand
CGGTTTTTTCTAATTGCAGTGATTTTTTTAATTTTTGATGTCGAAATTACTCTCCTCCTTCCACTCATCTGCATCATAGACCTCTCTGACATCATCTCATGATCTTTAACCGGGTTGTTATTTCTGCTTATTCTTTTGTTTGGGCTCTACCTAGAATGGCACGCCGGAGCTTTAGAATGATCAAACTAGGATCATAGTCAACTATGATATGTAATTTGCACTTACAAGGTGTTATAATCTTTAACTGATCTTACCCAATTAGAAAGCGAATATTTGCTCTTAGTTTCGACCTAAGCCTTGGTTTAATACACCTCTAATTATGAATATTTTGGTAGAAGCCAAAATAGAGGCTTATCACTGTTAATGATAGAACTGAATTCTTTTCCTACCAAGGAAGTACTTGTGGAATGAAAAAGACTTCTAATCTATTTTCAAAGCGGTTCAACTCCGTTTGTACATCTTTTTTTATGGTGTAAGACAAACACATTACATTTTCGATGTAAAGATGAAGACCTTATCCTTCTAAAAATACACCCGCAGGTAAACAAAACCACATTTGCAGCTTCAATGCAATATTCTAGAAATTTAAATTATACGAGTAATAAAGCAAGATTAATATTACAACAATTCAAACAAATAAAGTCTTCACCAGCACCTTGAAGGTTTTATCTTGAGACATTTCAATCCAGCCGGAACCCTTCATAAAAACGCTGTGGCTGCCCTGACCCCCGAAATACTCCAACCAACCTCCGTCTAGTCTCTTCTTAACCCTCGTTCCTACTCTCAGTGAATTCTTCGAAACAAAGAATCCAGACAAATGAGGTAAAAATCACATTGACCCAACAAATCTAGTAACGGAAAAAAAATGAATAGACCTAAGATTATTATTCACCCTTATTAAATTCAAAATATATCCTACTAATCCGCCAAGAACTCTGACTACAAGAGCCAGGGTCTTCATAAAAAAACTGAGACAGATCATATACCTATCATTAAATAACAGCCAAGAAAGTAAAGCTCCCATTGACACCGCCCCGATTCTTAGCATTACTCTCGGATTTGTTATAGTAGGAGAATAATCATTAATAGAGATTATAGAACTCGATACAGGCTCACCACTGATGATATAGTAAACAAGCCGAAAAGTATAACACACAGTTAGACCAGTAGCCATAACGTACAACAAAAAAGAAATTTTATTAATATCCCTCATGAAAGCTGCCTCCAAGATTAGATCCTTAGAATAGAAACCTGACATGAATGGTATGCCACAGAGAGCTATATTTGACAAAGTCATCAAAGACGAAGTCAATGGCATCGAAGTTGCCAATCCCCCTATGTGTCGAATGTCCTGACATTCTTTCATGTTATGGATAATTATTCCAGCACACATGAACAACAAAGCTTTAAATAAAGCATGGGTAAGAAGATGGAAAAAAGCCAAATCAGGTATACCAAGAGATAAAATTCTCATCATCACTCCCAATTGACTTAAAGTTGAAAGAGCAATAATCTTCTTCAAATCGTATTCAAAATTAGCTCCCAGTCCAGCCATAAATATGGTCAGACAAGAACTAATGAGTAAAAACGATGAAACGGAAGAGTCCATGAAAGCGTTTCTAAATCGGATAAGTAAATAAACGCCGGCTGTAACCAAAGTAGAAGAGTGCACTAAAGCAGACACGGGAGTAGGAGCTGCCATGGCAGCTGGCAGCCAAGCTGAAAATGGAATCTGAGCACTTTTAGTCATAGCTGCCGTCATAATCAGGGCCCTAATGAGAAGAGTAGATCCTCGCCTAATCTCGCTAGAATACAGGACGAAATTTCAACCCCCAAATTTTACTATTAACCCAATCCTAATCAAAACAGCTACGTCGCCGATCCGGTTTGACAGGATAGTTAACATGCCTGAATTAGCAGACTTTTCATTATGATAATAAATGACTAAACAATAAGACACCAACCCCAACCCATCTCAGCCTAACAAAATTCTGATAAGATTAGGACTCACAATCATCATAACTATTGAAGAAACGAATAATAAAACCAGATACATAAATCGATCAAGATTTTTATCATCACACATGTACTCACCCCTATAGAACATGATCATAGAAGAAATGAAGAAGACAAATCTAGAGAATAATATAGAAATTCAGTCAAAGATAAGGGTTATGACTAACGGGCAGCCATTAAGAAAACAAAACTCCCATTCAATAAGTAAAGTAACATTCAAAAATAAAAGAAACATAGATGTAATACCTGAAGAAATTGATATTACTCCCAAGAATACACTCCTTCTTAAACTTATGGGCATTTTAAAGATCATGATTTAAGATAATAAATTTACATTTTTAGTACCACAAACTAACGTTTTATTCTTAAACTACTTAAATAAGGTATAAAAATCAACCTTCCTACTTTAACAATCATTAAATTAAGAGGCAACCAGTGAAGTAATAGGACAAGGAATTCTCGAATCTTTCCTGGCCTACAAGAGAACAATAACCTATAAAATAAACCGTGTTGGCTAATTCTATATATATAAATGGTATAACTAGCCCTAAGGAACAATAAAACAGCCACTCCAATGATAGTTAACTTTCTTCAACCAATTAACCTAGACAACACCTGGATCTCGCCAGCGAAATTCAAGGTAGGAGGTGCACCCATATTACCGATCCTTAGCAGAAACCATCATAGACCCATCCTAGGTATAATGCTTAACAAACCTTTACCAATTAACATCCTCCGAGTTCCGATTCGCTCATAGACCATATTAGCTAGACAAAACAATCCAGAGGAACAAAGACCATGGCCTACCATAACGACCAAAGAGCCTCTCATACCCCATCAACTAGAAGTTATAAGGCCTCCCAAGACTATTCCTATATGGGCCACGGAAGAATAAGCAATCAAAGATTTAATATCAACCTCACGCAAACACATCAAACTTACTATCACGCCTCCCGTGATTCCCAAGCAAACCCACAATCAGACGAATCTCTTGTTAACCGTCAAGAAAATAGGTAAAATTCGGATGATACCGTACCCACCAAGCTTTAGTAAGACGCCAGCCAAGATCATAGAACCCGCCACAGGGGCCTCCACGTGAGCTTTAGGAAGTCAGATATGGAATATATACAACGGTAATTTTACTAAGAAAGCAAATAAAGAAGAAAAATACCATAAAATAGAAACAAAGTCCAAATCATCAACCTTGTAGGGCAACCCAATAACCAATCTACCTCCAGCCTTATACAAAGAGAACAGGCAAATCAATAGAGGCAAAGAAGCGAACAATGTATAAAAAAGTATATACAAACCAGCCTGAACACGTTCAGGCTGATAACCTCAGCCTAATACCAAAATTAGAGTAGGAATTAAACTACTCTCGAACCTTAGATAAAAAAAAAGATAATTCATAGAAGAAAAGGTCAAAAGTAAGCACAATAATAAAGCTATATTAACCAAAATAAAGCCCCCCCTAAAATTACAAGTCTTGACAACTTTCTGGCTAGAACAAATTATTAAAGCAACAATCCATACTCTTAACAAGATAAGAGCATACCTTAGATAGTCTACACCCATCATACATCCCAAGTCTCTGATAAAAAAATCATGAGCACACTTTAAAGAAATAAGAAAACTAGTAACAAATAAGAAGAACTGAACCACCTCCCATCTCCCAGCAAATAGCATCAATAAACTTGTTATAACCAGAAACTTTAACATTGTAAAAACCTGAATCTATTGAAGTAATCATTGCCGTGTGTTCGTACAATAGACACCAAAATGGACAATCCTAGAGCCCCTTCACAAGCCACCATAGCGAGAAAAAAAAGAACAAAGTAAAGTTCGCCCCTTAGGACAGACAGACTATAAGCCAACACGCAAAATACCCCCAGCATAACAAACTCAAGACCCAACAGAACGTTCAATAAGTGTTTTCGCTTAGATCTAAAGACCCTTAGTCCACAAAACACCACTACAAAGGGCACTAATCAAAATAAAGACTTTAAAATTACCATTAGTTTTGATAGTTTAAACGAAAACTTCGGTCTTGTAAACCGAAAATGAAATGAGATATTTCTCAATGCATCAGGAAAAAGGCAACAACCCTATCTCTAATCCCCAAAATTAATATTTTACTTAAACTATTTCCTGCAATCACTTTATTCTTCGTCCCATTTATTTTATCTTTATCCATCATATTTACTCGTTTAACTCACCCCCTCTCAGCTGGAATCATGATCCTCATCCAAACCACTCTTATCTCCATCTCCTCTGGGATGGTCTCCCCGTCATTCTGATTCTCTTACATTTTATTTCTAATCTTCTTAGGGGGTATACTTGTTTTGTTCATCTACGTCGCGTCATTAGCCTCCAACGAGTCATTTAAACTATCAATCTTTTTAACAATTGCAATTGTTGCCGGGTCCCTTACAATGTCATTAATTTTACTTTTTCTCGACCCTTTGTTCTCTATTCAACCAGTCTCCGTTCAACACACTTTTATCTCATCTAAAGACATTCCAGATCTATCCTCTATCTACACCCACTTCATTTATAACTTCCCAACTATGTCCTTAACTCTGGTAGTAATCTTATATCTTCTATTTACTTTAATTGTAGTAGTAGAGATGACGTCAGTCTTTTCTGGACCCTTACGACTATCCAAATAATGACAACACCCATCCGGAAAACTCACCCCCTATTTAAAATTATAAACGGGGCTATAGTAGATATACCTATTCCAAGAAATATTTCTACTCTTTGGAACTTCGGCTCTCTGCTAGGTCTTTGCCTAATTGTACAAATTTCTACCGGGATCTTCCTTGCTATACACTACACGGCCGACATTAACCTAGCTTTCTCGAGGGTAGCCCACATCTGCCGAGACGTTAATTACGGCTGATTTCTTCGTACTCTTCACGCCAACGGAGCTTCATTCTTCTTTATCTGTCTCTATATCCATGTAGGCCGAGGAATTTATTACGGATCCTACCTATTCACCGAAGTATGAATAATTGGGGTCTTAGTTCTATTCGCCACCATAGCAACCGCTTTCCTTGGATACGTGCTACCATGAGGTCAAATGTCATTTTGAGGAGCAACCGTTATTACTAACTTATTCTCGGCAATCCCATTCATCGGAACTGATTTAGTCCAATGAATTTGGGGTGGATTTTCTGTTGGGAACGCTACGCTAACTCGATTTTTTACGCTCCACTTTCTCCTACCATTCGTAGTTTTAGCCCTATCGTCCGTACACATTGTATTCCTACATCAATCAGGATCAGGTAATCCTCTAGGTATTTCGAGTCAGCCCGATAAAGTACCCTTCCACCCCTACTTCTCTTTCAAAGATTTAGTAGGATTTGTAGTAATGCTAATGCTATTAGTTATAATTACTCTCCTAAACCCATATCTTCTAGGTGACCCAGATAATTTTATTCCAGCAAATCCAATATCTACTCCAGCACACATTCAGCCAGAATGATACTTTTTATTCGCTTACGCCATTTTACGATCAATCCCCAACAAACTAGGGGGTGTGATCGCTCTAGTTGCATCAGTTTCTATTCTATTTATCTTACCGGCAACTTACTGTTCTAAATTCCGAAGATTGGCCTTTTATCCGGCTAACCAGTTCATATTCTGGTCCCTAGTATCTATTCTAGTTCTATTAACATGAATCGGAGCCCGGCCTGTCGAAGACCCCTACATCTTAACGGGACAGATCCTAACTGGGCTGTACTTCTCGTATTTCATCTTTAACCCAATTACTATTTACCTGTGAGATTACTTGCTAGACTGATGGATTAGTTTATATAAAACCAGCGTTTTGAAAACGCTTGAAAAGAGATTTGCTCTTATTCGTCGAAACACTATAATATACCATATTAATTACATATTATGACAGAAATACACAAAAACAAAGGGACTTCACACCCATAAAAAAAATTAAATAATTTAAAGACACAGGTAAGAAACTCTTCCAAGCCAAGTACATAAGCTTATCGTAACGAAGACGGGGAAGGGTTCCACGAACCCACACAAACACAAAAGCCATTCCAACTAACTTGAGGTAGAACAAGACCCTAAACAAATCTCCTCCCAAGAATATCAACCTGAACAGCATCCTCATAAACAAGATCCTACTGTACTCCGACATGAAGATCAAAGCAAATCCGCCTCCTCTATACTCGGTATTGAAGCCAGAAACCAGTTCGGACTCGCCTTCAGCGAAATCAAATGGTGTGCGATTGGTTTCCGCCAAACAAGAAGCCAACCAAACCCCAGCCAGTGGTAAAGTAAGTCACAAGAACCAAATCTTTTCCTGATACAGTCTAAATGACTCTAAATTAAATCCCCCAACCAAGAATAAAAACCTCAGCAAAATTAGAGCCAGCCTAACCTCATAAGAAATGGTTTGAGCCACCGCTCGAAGACTCCCTAACAGAGAATACTTACTGTTTGAAGATCACCCAGCCCTTATAACAGGATAGACACCTAGTCTCAAACAACACAAAAAAAACAAAGTCCCCATATTAAAATTCATCATTCCCAGCTCATAAGGCATAACACACCACCTGATCAAAGAAATAGCAAGACTAAATACAGGAGACACGTAGTACACAAAAAAATTAGACAAAGTCGGAGGGGTTTGCTCCTTGGTGAACAGCTTAACAGCGTCAGAAAATGGCTGAAGAATCCCTATATAGCCCACGATGTTAGGCCCCTTACGAATCTGCATGTAACCCAACACTTTACGTTCTAAGAGAGTCACAAATGCGACCCCGACCAGGACACAAATAATAAGAATTAAATATTTTAAGGCACAAATCAGAAAAAACACAGACTCTAAATAGCCTATTACCTATAGACCTACATTTCTATATAATTAGATCCTAAATCTAACGCATACATTCTGCCAAAGTAATTTTTTAATATATTAAAAAATTATTCCAGCTTTTTAATCCTTTCGTACTAAAAAAGCCATTTTACATTATAGGAGATAGAAACCGACCTGGCTCACGCCGGTCTGAACTCAAATCATGTAAAGATTTAAAGGTCGAACAGACCTCCTTTAGTAGCTGCTGCACCACAAAGGTTCTTTAATTCAACATCGAGGTCGCAACCCCTCCTTTCGATATGAACTCTCAAAGAAGATTACGCTGTTATCCCTAAAGTAACTTGATCTGGCATCCTCATAGAAGGATCTTAACCAATAAACATTATAAAAATAATTAACTATTAAGCCAAAGCAGTTACTAAAAATTATACTTCTGTCGCCCCAACAAAATAATGAGATTATTAACCTCAGACTCATAACTACTATCTGAGGTTAATAGTCTCATTATCAAGATTTATAGGGTCTTATCGTCCCCCTATCCCATTTAAGCCTTTTCACTTAAATGTTAATTTCAAAATTTACAAAAGAGACAGTTGATTTCTCGTTCAGCCGTTCATACAAGTCCTCAATTAAAGGACAAATGACTATGCTACCTTAGCACGGTCATGCTACCGCGGCCGTTAAACTTCGACGTCACTGGGCAGGCTAGACTTCACATGAAATTCACGAAGACATGTTTTTGATAAACAGGCGGAAATCTTTTTTGCCGAATTCCTTTACTATATCTTAGCTCTACTAACAAAGAATAATTTTTATTCCAGATTTGATTAATCTCACACAGACAAATTATACTAATAGAATCATTATTACTAAATTATTTAAATTATTAATTAAAGTTCCTTATTATAGATAAAGAGTATAAAAATATTTTTACCTGGACTTAATCTTAGTTAAGACACTTTATAAACATGGCTACTTCTAAGCCTAGTCAAAATTGCCCAATTCTTAAACATTTATACTTATATCACAATACCTAATCAGAAGCTTTTCCCTCCGACTATTTAACTAAACCAGCATTTTAAAGATTTAGACTAAATTAAATTTATTTTAAGAACAACCAGATATCAGAAGACTCGACTAGCATTTCACTACTAAAGATTTATTGTAGACCTGTTTACCACCAGGACAAGCATAAATCATTAGCTATTCTTCTTTCGGGATCACCTATATAATTGGAACATTTAAATTCACCCTGATACTAGAGGTACGAACTTTTACTTCTACTTCAAGTTAATAACAATTTTCAAACTTATTTCAATTTTCCCTAACGGTACTTTTAGACTAAAGTCTGCAAAACCCCACTTCACAATACTGAAGACTCAACTTTTAAAACTATTTTTCTTAACCTCATCTTGAATCTCACTTAAACATAGACATACTGAAATTTTAAGGTAAATCGAATCGCACGAATATCCTTTCAACGTAAGTGAAGAGCTTAACTATAAAGCTTTACCTTACTTCTAGGTACACTTTCCAGTACACCTACTATGTTACGACTTATCTCATCTGACTTAATGAAAGCGACGGGCAATATGTACACACTTTAGAGCTACTATCATTTTGCCTTGCTAAAACCAAAATTTACAATTAAATCCATCTTCAGATATCAAATTCTTGATATTATCCGCCTCTCGAGAAGATATTGTAACCCATTTGTACTCACTCATCAGCAGCACCTTGATCTAATATACTTGGTAAACCCAATTCCAATAATCCATGTAAAGAAAGATTATCTAACAATGAAGGTATACTGACTTTACAAGAGTGAGAAAGATTTTACGTGGTTCATCGTTTATACAACAGGTTCCTCTAACTAGACTAAAGTACCGCCAGGTTCTTTGAATTTTAAACAAATTTATTATAACTACTCCAGTCGACATGTTTATTTACCTTCTAGTGTAACAGGGTATCTAATCCTGGTCCATATCTAGAACTTCACGGCCTCAACCTTGGAATCTCCCAATAGAGACTTAATATGATTCCATAATACACGAATTTCACCTCTTATTAACTTAAGTCTCTTAACGGAAGCAGCCTACTACGTCTAACCGACAACTAAATATTTTTCGCTAGGCCTTCAAGTCTAACCGCGGATGCTGGCACAAGTTTTAACCTGACCTAAATGGCTCTTACTTAATCAAACCCTTATTGATTGTTAAATTTTTAGTACTGCCTCATTACGGATCGTTATAATTCTCTCCCCAATTTGTCAGGTTCTATATTAAATAGAAGAAATTAATTTATACACCAATATTTGCATGTACTATTCAGAGCTATTAGCAAAAAACATAGCAAGAATCAAACTACGGAGACATAAGGCCTATATATCTAGAGCTCACTCTTATTTTTATATAAGGTTAGTATCTATTTAAGAAATGTTATTAAAATTTAAGATTTCATAAAGCGCTTTATTCATATTATTTTTAAAAACTTATTAATAGGATTAACGACCATGACCTTATAACTTTTACTTTACGTTCCCCATTGTACGATACACTCTCGTTGGCAATACGTTCTAAGACGATTTACCCCTGATATATATACATTTAATTAAATGTAAATAAACCCCTTACAATAAGTCTAATAACTAAAATAACAACCAACAAAAAGATATATTGGCATTCAGCATGTCTTACAGCAGAATAAACGAAAAAAGCAGAAACCTTATAAAACCTCCCTAATTACAAAACCCCTAGACTAGTCGGGACCTATCTAAAAAACCTGCCCACTAGGATGGCTACAGTCATTTCTCACTCAATCACGCCCCCAAGTGAAAAGTAAGAAATGACTCCACCCATCCTAATATACTGGGTATATCAATTATAAACTATTTAAGTCAAGATAGTCATTTATTAGCATATACTTGGTTTAACAAATGTAAGTGTCAATTAAATGTATGTATATTACCGCAAAAGACTTGCTCCCTCATACACCCGTAGTCTTTGACTAAAACTCAACCGTGGAAAAAACCTTTCTTTATTTTTTTTCTACACCCCCCCCCCGCCATTTATTTTACCTCTATGTTTATTTCTTAAATCTATACACTTTGTTTTAAAGTTTAATTGATTTTAGCTTGTTCTTAAATCAAATCGGTCAAATATGATGCCTGATAAAAAGGTTTGCTTTGATAGAGCAAGTAATGTAATTTAGAACTACTCATATTACAAGTAATGGACTTACACCAATTCCAGGAGTATCAAAAATTCCAATGCTCTTTACACCAACTTGTAATTACTATAAAAAGATAAGCTAATTTAAGCTAATGGGCTCATACCCCATCTATGTGAGCCTAATCTCACTCTTTTTAATGTTAGTCTCTTTCCGGCAAGTCCTATTCATATCTGTTTTAATCTCGGGTACTGTGTTAGCTGTATCTGCTAACTCCTGATTCCTAGCATGAGTAGGGCTAGAATTGAACCTAATATCCTTCATCCCACTAATAACCGACAAGAAAAGAGAACTCTCATGTGAAGCAGCTTTAAAATACTTCCTGATCCAAGCAGTGGGGTCAGCCCTAGTGATCTTCTCAGCCCCTTTACTAATCAATTCAGAAATATTTTACTCGAGGATTTTACTAGCTCTCCTTCTCAAGCTCGGGTCCGCTCCTTTTCATTTCTGACTACCGGCCATCGTAGATGGTTTAAACTGGGTCCAGCTGATTATTCTCATAACCGTACAGAAGGCAGCTCCTTTATTTTTAATCACTCTGGTCCCCGCCTCAACCTTTTTTTTCAAAGTAATTATAGTCTCGGCTCTACTATCTTCCATAATTGGGTCAATCGGGGGCCTTAACCAAACTTCTCTCCGGAAAATTCTGGCATTTTCTTCGATTAACCATATCGGATGAATACTAGCTTCTATAACCATGGCAGAATCCTCTTGATTGGTTTACTTCATCTTCTACATTATCATCTCCTCTTCTATTTGCCTTTTGTTCAATCACCAACAACTGTTCTGACTCCCACAAATCACCATAAACAAAAACACTATGCCCTACACCAACTTGTTAAACTCGTTTTCTCTGCTATCTTTGGGCGGACTACCCCCTTTCACGGGTTTTATTCCAAAGTGGATCGTCATTGAGTCCCTGTCGTCTGCAAACGTCATCTTACCTCTCCTAATCTTGATCATCTCCTCCCTAATCACCCTTTACTTTTACCTACGCCTATCCATGAGATATTTCCTGTTATCGTCTACAAAGACAAAGCTCCATAGAAGATCACTGAACGACTTCTCTTCGTCTACTCCGGCTTTCATTTGTATTAACATATTCTTACTCTTCGCGCCGTCATTGTTCATTTTAGTTTAAGATTTTAAGTTATTTTAAACTGTTGCCCTTCAAAGGCGAAAAAAAAAGACAGGCTTTTAAATCTTAAGCTTGAGTACTAGATTTTACATCTCCATATTTGCAATATGGTATTCTTTATTAAACTACCAAGCCTGGTAAGAAAGAATTAATCTTGTTAATAGATTTACAATCTATCGCTTAAAACTCAGCCATCTAACCACGCAACGATGATTTTTCTCTACTAATCATAAAGACATTGGTACACTATACTTCATCTTTGGAGCATGAGCTGGAATAGTGGGGACCTCCCTCAGACTTATTATTCGAGCTGAATTAGGCCAACCAGGTAGATTTATCGGAGACGATCAGATTTACAACGTAGTAGTGACCGCTCATGCTTTCATTATAATCTTCTTTATAGTTATGCCAATTATAATTGGAGGGTTTGGTAATTGACTAGTCCCAATCATATTAGGAGCCCCTGATATGGCCTTCCCCCGTATAAATAACATAAGATTCTGACTTCTGCCCCCTTCGTTAACTCTACTTCTAGCAGGCGGGGCGGTAGAAAGAGGTGCCGGTACCGGATGAACGGTTTACCCCCCACTAGCAGCAGGAGTAGCCCATGCGGGAGCATCGGTAGACTTAAGTATCTTCTCTCTCCACTTGGCTGGAGTTTCATCCATTTTAGGAGCCGTTAACTTCATCACCACTGTTATCAACATACGATCCTCCGGTATAACGCTAGACCGTATACCATTATTCGTATGATCCGTCTTCATCACAGCCATTCTTCTACTTCTCTCGCTACCTGTCCTAGCAGGAGCTATTACCATACTTCTCACCGACCGTAACTTAAACACTTCTTTCTTTGATCCAGTAGGAGGCGGGGACCCAATTCTTTACCAACACTTATTCTGATTCTTCGGTCACCCCGAAGTTTACATTTTAATTTTGCCTGCATTTGGTATAATCTCTCACATCGTCGCTCAAGAATCCAACAAGAAAAAGCCTTTCGGAGCATTAGGGATAATCTACGCTATATTAGCTATTGGTATCCTTGGATTCGTTGTCTGAGCTCACCATATATTTACAGTAGGGATAGACGTAGACACTCGAGCCTATTTTACATCAGCAACTATAATTATTGCAGTACCTACTGGGATTAAAGTATTCAGGTGACTGGGGACCCTTCACGGTGCTCACTTCACTCTAACTCCGTCTCTTCTGTGAGCTTTGGGATTCATCTTCCTATTCACCGTAGGAGGTTTAACTGGTATTGTCTTAGCGAATTCATCCATCGATATTATTCTACACGACACCTACTACGTAGTAGCCCACTTCCACTATGTCTTATCTATAGGTGCAGTATTCGGCATCTTCGCCGGCATTGCCCACTGGTTCCCGCTATTCACGGGTATGTCGCTAAATCCTAAGTGGCTAAAAATTCAATTTACAGCTATATTTGTAGGTGTCAACACCACCTTCTTCCCACAACACTTCTTAGGTTTAAGTGGTATACCGCGACGATACTCAGACTACCCAGACGCCTACACAACATGAAACGTAGTATCATCAGTAGGCTCCTCAATGTCCTTAGTAGCTGTATTAGGGTTTGTTTTCATCATCTGAGAAGGATTGGCATCAAAGCGACCTCTCCTATTTAACTCGTTTATGCCAACTTCGATCGAGTGATACCACTCTTACCCTCCAGCTGATCATAGATATATAGAAATTCCAATAATTACTGCATTCTGAAATGGCAGACAAATGCGCAGGATTTAAGCTCCTGATATGGAGGATCTCTCCTTTTAGTACCAATGGCAACATGAAGACACCTAGGATTCCAAGATAGTGCCTCACCTCTAATAGAGCAATTAATTTTCTTCCACGATCACGCAATAGTGATCCTGATTGTAATCACATCCCTAGTAGCTTATTTAATGACGTCCCTACTATTTAACGTCCTTACGAACCGGTTCCTGCTAGAAAATCAGACCATTGAGATAATTTGAACTATCCTACCAGCTGTTATTCTGGTAATTATCGCCCTCCCCTCACTACGTCTGCTGTATCTACTGGACGAGGTAAACTCGCCTAGTCTAACCATTAAGACAGTAGGTCATCAATGATACTGAAGCTACGAATACTCAGACTTTGTCCAAGTCGAGTTCGACTCGTACATAACCGCAACAGACTACTCTAAAGAGTTCGAATATCGTCTTCTAGACGTAGACAACCGTATAGTTGTTCCGATAGACACCCAGATCCGAGTTCTAGTTACAGCCGCTGACGTAATCCACTCATGAACCGTCCCCGCTCTGGGTGTTAAAGCCGACGCTATTCCAGGCCGACTCAACCAAGTTAGGTTTGTCGTATCTCGTCCAGGTTTGTATTTCGGTCAATGCTCAGAAATTTGTGGTGCTAATCATAGATTCATACCGATCGTGATTGAATCTGTGTCCACCAATTCTTTCCTATCTTGAGTGATAGCTTCCAGAGAAGATTCACCCGATGACTGATAAAAGTGTAGGTCTTTTAAACCTAAAATGGTGCCTAAGTACCTCAGGTGGCCAAATGAAAAATTAGTTAAATTTTATAATATTAGTTTGTCACGCTAAAGTTGTCCTATGGACATTTTTCTATGCCTCAGATAGCACCTATACTTTGATTAAATTTATTTATTCTATTCTCCATTAGTCTAGTCTGCTTCATCGTCCTAAATTATTTTATCTTTTCACCTCAGAGGGTAAGGGTTTCCTCAAAATCTAAAGAAGACGTCGAAAAAATTTGAAAATGATAACAAGATTATTCTCCATTTTCGAACCCTCTTCATCAATTTTTGCTTTCCCCCTTAACTGAACCTCAACTTTCATTGGGATTTTATTCTTACCTATAATTTATTGGGCTTCCCCATCACGATGACTAGTGATCTGAAGACAATCAATGCAGACTTTGCATCAAGAGTTGAAGTCTATATTATCTATTTCTCATACAGGGGTTACTCTATTCATAATCTCTTTATTCTCTCTAATTCTATTCAACAATTTCCTAGGTCTACTACCCTACATTTTCACTAGTTCGAGACACATGGCTATAACGTTATCTCTCTCGCTTCCTATCTGGTTAGCATTAATAATTTTCGGGTGACTAAAACACACGCAACATATATTTGCTCACCTTGTTCCCCAAGGAACACCTAGGGTCCTGATACCATTTATGGTCCTAATTGAGTCAATCAGAAATCTCATCCGACCGGCTACATTAGCTATTCGTCTAGCAGCTAATATAACAGCCGGCCACTTAGTTCTAACTTTGCTAAGCCAGTCAGGTCCTGGAATTAGCTCCTCTACCTTACTTTCTATTCTTATCCTTTCACAAATCCTTTTACTAACTCTGGAGTCAGCTGTTGCAATTATTCAATCCTATGTCTTCACAGTGTTAAGAACTCTTTACACAGGGGAGATTAACTAATGTCATTAACGCACGGATTTCATCCCTATCATCTAGTAAACGAAAGACCATGACCCCTAACAGGCTCAATCAGAGCAATGATACTCACCACCGGTCTAGTTAAATGATTCCACGAGGCGAGAATAAGCCTCCTTCTAATAGGACTGCTAAGCACCCTTCTAACTATAATTCAATGATGACGTGACGTAACCCGAGAAGCCACCTACCAAGGTCTTCATACATCAGTAGTGAGAAAAGGTCTGCGATGAGGTATAATTTTGTTCATTGTATCTGAAGTTCTATTCTTCTTCTCATTCTTTTGAGCCTTCTTCCATAGGAGGCTTTCCCCAACGGTAGAAATCGGAACTTCTTGGCCTCCGATAGGAATCCAGCCCTTTAACCCGTTTCAGATTCCCCTATTAAATACTACCATCCTAATCTCGTCAGGAGCTACTGTTACTTGGGCACACCATTCGATTACAGAATCCAAGCACTCTGAGGCCGTACAGAGTCTTCTTCTAACAATCCTATTAGGTCTTTACTTCACTAGGCTTCAAGCTCTTGAGTACTTTGAAGCCACTTTCACCATTGCTGACTCGGTCTACGGATCTACTTTCTTTGTAGCAACAGGATTCCATGGACTTCACGTAATTATTGGAACAGCATTTTTGTCAGTCTGTCTATACCGACTTTACATGTGCCACTTTTCGTCTAGGCACCACTTCGGATTTGAAGCTGCGGCATGATATTGACATTTTGTTGATGTAGTCTGGTTATTCCTTTATATCTGCATCTACTGATGGGGAGGATAACTTTTTAGTATAATAAAGTACCTCCGTCTTCCAAACGGAAAGTCTAACTTATTTAGGAAAGTTAATTTTTCTAATTTTATTAATTTCCTCGCTCACCATCATCATTTGCTCCATCTTAATGATCTTAGCATGGCTAGTATCAAAAAAAACTATTTCAGATCGCGAAAAATTATCCCCGTTCGAGTGTGGGTTCGACCCAAAGGGATCCGCGCGG
>JAUTBY010017788.1:0-15707 GCA_032361585.1 Peltospira operculata | reverse complement strand
CCAAGCCTTGAGCGGTACGAAAAACACGTCCAAACCGTAAGAGCGAAGGAGAAAGAAGGAAGTTAAAAGGCTATATAACCGGAAACGGACGGCGCACTTCGGAAGACTTCGTAGCCATTCGTCTGTTGGCATGTTCGAATCGTAGGGTACTACAGGGAGAAATGCAATCGGTCAGAGGTCAGGATAAGTATAAAGAAATATTTCCACATTTTTATTTAATAGACAATATTTACAGATGACGCTCAGATGTACCTGTTAGGAAGTCTAAGTATTCTAAAAACACTGAACAAGTGAGACCTGCTTTACACAGTCAATGAACCAACCAACACACTGTTAATTACTCTGTGTTTTAATCCCTTAGCCAACACCATTCAACAAATACAAACAAAAGCTATGTAGATTCCATAATTTTGTGGAAACTAGCACTACTGATTGATTTGATACCTAATATTTCTGTTGTCTACAGTTTGTTATGTAAACCCTACATAAATTGGAATTAACTATTTGGACCAGAAAATTGGTTTGTTGTATCAGGTAATTCATTATAAAAAGTTTGTTATAAGAACAACATTTAATGATAATGTAAAGCAAACAGAATAAGACTTTATTATTAGTTTGTTAAAACTGGTAGTTTATTGTAAGCGTGTTTGTTATAAGAGTAATTTCTCTGTCCCTCCTTATATATATATCAGGGGTGGGGAAATGCCCTATTTTATCAGTCCTGGACCGATTAACAGTCCTGGGGACCAATATAATTTTTGAAAACGAAAGTTTGCCAGTCACAGTTTTTGTATATTATCATTCAAAATTATCGATTTAAATACAATAATAAAATAAATCTACTGACAGCATTTCTCTAACACCATATTGATCTAATTAAAAAAGCAAGAGTCACTTTCCCACATACTAATATGGTATCAGTCAGGGATTCATTTATAAAATGTATTCAAGCACGTGAAAAACATGAAAAGACAAGAACACAACAAAATTAACAGAGAGAAGAGAGAGAATGGTTGCTCAGAATACAGTAAAAATATTAAAATAGAAAGACAAAATATATCAGGAGGGTTATCTTCAGGTACCGAGGTCACATTTTTGTGACTATCAAAACATAAAGGTTGAGTAAAATAGAGAGAGAGAGAGCAAGAGAGAGAGAGATATTAGCAGCAAGGGATATTTTATATGCACCATTCCACAGAGGACAGTACATACCATAGGCTTTGATACACCAGTTGTGCAGCACTGGCTAGATAACAGAAAGAGGATTACTACAAACCTTCTCAAACATTGTTGTGTTGGTAGCTGCCTGTTTTATCCACACGTCTTTGTAGAATTCATCAGACACGATATCCGCTATGTTCACTTCATCCCCTTCTACCCCTAGGTGCTCCCTGGAAATATTAAATAAATAAATAAATTACTATACAAAATAAATAAATAATAAATAAGTTTTAAAATTGTAAAATATTTACACAATGATAATGTTAAAATGTACTACTACTACTACTGCTCTCTCTGTCTCTCCCTCTCCCTCCCTGCCTCCTTTACCTTTGTACTTTTCTGTCACACAACTGTGAGCTTAATACCTGAACATACTCTCTTTCTCTGTCCCTCCTTAACCTCCACACATTTTTTTCTAGTCACATAACAGTGAGCTTGGTACCTGAAGGTTCTTTCTCTCTCTGTTTTGATAGTAATAAAAATGTCAGCCTGGTACCTGAAGATGGTTCTCCTGAGAGAGGAGGCGAACTTGCCCACCATGTGCACCTTTCTGTTGATCCTGACAGGGAACTTATTGTCGGGTTCATCCTCCACCATAATTGCAATCTCGCTGTCTCGTTTTCCCATCAAGCTGCGGTCGTTGATGTTTGCTGACCCAATGATCACAGTGTCGTCATCGGCTATCAGGAGTTTGCTGTGTACGTACACCAGCTCCGTTATCTGTGGATGATAATAGTAGTAGTAACAGTGGTAGTAGTGGCAGTAATACTAGCAGAAGTTTACTGTGTACATACAATAGTTCCATGATTTGTGAAATGGTAACATTAGCAACAGCAGTAGTAGTGGTGGTAGGAGTAGTAGTTGTAGTAGTAGTGGTGGTGGTAACAGTAGTAGCAGCAGTAGTATTAGTAAATAATGATAATAATAATAATGTACAACTTTGCTAGTTATATATAAAGGACCTGGAACAGGGAAGATTGCTAGCATCCTGGATTAGAATAAAAACACATGAAGGTTAAGAGAGCTAGAGAGAGAGAGAGTGAGTGAGAGACAGTAAGTGATGTTTGTATTTGAAACACACAACACATTTAATCTATTGTGATATGGCACCAGGTTAAGAACCAACCATTGCAATAGTGAGAAAGGAAAGCCACTGCCATCACAGAGGCTACCCTGTCCAAAGTACAGCATCCCACAGGAACATGGCATACCATTTGATACACCAGTTGTAGAGAACTGGCTAGAAGAAGATGTTAATGATACACACTATAGTTACCGCACATTGTAAGACAAAACACATAACCAAAAGTTTAACACTTACTGGTTTACCAAGAAGCTCTGAATGAGTACGCAATCCACAAAATATCACATACTTCATTGGGTCTGGCACTATTAGATATAAAAAATATATATATCATTAAGAAAATACAGATTTAACAACTGGGGGGGGGGGGGGATCGTCAAGTGAGATAGAGAAAGAGAGAGAGAGAGAAAGAGAGATACAGAATGTTTTATTTAATGATACACTCAACGCATTTTATTTATGGTTATATGACTTCTGGTTATGAACCATTGTGATAGTGAAAAAGAAAACCTACTGCATCATATAGGTAATTTTCTCCAATTAGGAGCAAGATAATTTCTATATGCACCATATCTATCTCTTTGTCTTTCTAATATATATAGCGTATATAGCATTTTGGGACACCAGTTGTGGAACATTGGCTGAAATGAAAAACAACTCAGTGGAGGCATGAGGTGGGATAAATATGATGATCCACTGCATCATGAGCCGATGCTCTAAGCGTGAACTTGTACTGTAGAAAGGAAAACTGGAACTGTAATTTTAAAAGAAATGGATAGTCTAATATATTACAGATTTCAGACTCATTGCATAATGTGGGAGGGATTCTACTGCAAATGTAATGAGTTTTTCTTTACTACTTTTTGCCATTTACAAGTTGCATTGTACTATACCAAGGTGTTCTGGGTCAGACTTCAGTGTGCACCATTATTATGGTTGTCACAGGCAGAAATATATGACACTGATTATTAATATAAAATCTAAAAATGCTTTTTTTTAGTGTAAGGTTGTTATGCAGATGTTGGAACAGATGCAGGGTACCTCCCAAACAAAATGGCTACTCTGAACAATACTGAGGATTGCCAATAAAGACATTAATTAACTACTGACTGTTTACCTTCGAGTGCCAGTTTTTCGATGAGAGAGTTGCCGCCCCTACAGATGGAAGAGTAATTCCAGTGGGTGACTGCAGCAATGGAAGTCCCAGTGGCGGTGCCAAACTCCCCCTCAAAAGCAGGCAGCAATGGCATGACAACATACACCCGGAATATCTCACCATGTCTGCAGAAACAAGACAATATGTTTGTAAATAGTAATATAATTATATGTAGAATTTATTATCCCAAACACTACTATATTCAGTTAATTGTTTTCATTACAACGAGGGAGCAGAGAAAGAGAGACAGAAATGTTTTATTTAATGACACATTTTTAAATCAATGGTTAAGGACCATTATGATAGTGAGAGCGGAAACCCACTGCTACCACATAACTACTCTTTCTGATAAGCAGCAAGAGGTCTTTTAGATAGGATAGACAGGATAGCACATACCAAAACCTTTGGAGCACTGGTTGGAACATGGGAGCAAGACATCTCTATGGTAAGAACTTGTGTGCAGTTCAGATCCTGTTGAACAGGTATGTTTGTAACACTTCGGTGACAGTCGACCTGTGTGATAAAGAATTGGTTCCCTCTGTCCCCCTCACTCTCTCCACTTCCCCTTCTCTTTCCATCTCCTCTCTCTCTTGTTTGCAGTATTTACTTCTGTGCAGTTAAAATCTTATTGAACAGTGTGTCTCCAATTCTGTCTGAGACATTGCTGTGTGATGAAAAACTAGTACTCTCTCCCCCTCCCTCTCAGTTTGTTTGCAGTACTTACTTGTGTGCAGTTAAGATCCTATTGAAGAGAGCATCTCCAATTCGGTTTGCCACACTGCTGTGAGATCCCACCTGGGTGATAAAAAACTGGTTTTCGATGTAGATGAAGTGTTTAGCATTCTCAATACAGTGGACATATGCCTCGTGAATCGAAGCTTCCGTTCGGCCGATTCCAGCTGACCAACCCCCACTGCTTCGCAGTAACTAGACAGAGAGGAACATGACATATTTGAAACACTCAAAATATTTTATCTGCAGTTAAGTGGTGTCATGACATGGTTATGGACAACCGTAATAGTCAGAAAGGAAACCTGCCATATAAGTTATGCTTTCTGATTAGCAGCAAGAGATCTTTTATATGCATTATCCCACAATCAGGACAGAATATACCACAGCCTTGGTTGCACTAAGCATGAATACTGGCTGGAATAAGAAACAGCCTTACAGTACTACCACACCATGAGTTAACAGTTAAACACTCTCCTCTGATCTACATCTCACTCCATTATTTACAAACCTGAGATTTGACTTTGTACGTTATGTTTGCTATAGCTGGTGGCACAGTACAGCGAACATGGTTTTTCGGCAGCAGCAATGGGTAGTGTTTGTTCTTCTTACACTTTTCCAGCTGAAAATAAATAACCTGTCTTATGTTAGAAATGATATTTATAACACTAGTAAACATCATTATCAAATGCGAGCCTCCATTATAAAACCAGTCATATGTCGCAAGGTTCGCTTTTGCGCTAGTGAGTGATTTCCTTGTTTAAACTTTTAGTCAAAATTAATGAACAATTTTGTCCAGCATTTCTCGTTGTAAAAATATATGTACTTGTGTTTGAACAAGTCTGTTTTGTAATAATCTACCTTTAAATGTGTAATATCGATGTTTTACTATGATAGTGTATCCAGTTCATCGGATAATATGCCTAAAATGGTGCAAAAAATAAGGTGAGAATTTTGCGTCAGCATCTCAGCTTTGTTGCGATGTCAGAGACATGTTTGTGCAGGGGAATTCCCTCTTTCTAACAAAAGATAGATTCTGACACCACTATTGTTCATTTACCAATAATAAAGCTTGAAACAAACACCTCATCCTGTAAACAAATTCCTTTGTTACCAAAAATGTCAGGCAAAACTAGGCGTTTGGTTGTGCGCATGCAAAGTACATATTTTTTCTCACATAATCGATACAAACACAGACAATGACTACTGAATCTCAATGCTTAAGACAACATGAAAGTAAATTAATATTTTTTAAACTTCTGGGCAGATAGCTATAAAATTGACATGCAGAAAGTTAATTTAACCTTGCTTTTGTTTATTTACCATTTCCTCCCAATCTGATGATTCATTAACACGAGGACATATGAAATCAGACATAAGTAAACAAATAATCGCATTTTGTTAACTAATTTCCTTGATTAAAACATGTCTATTATTTTCCCCAATATACTAACATAGCACCATAGAAATCTGGTCTATATTAATCTCATAGATAGGAATTCATAGTGATATGTGTGTGAGTGCACGTACACACGTATGATATTTTATTACACACACAAGATGGTTTCAGCTGATATATATTGAACATAACTTAATATTTATCCTGACTTTTAAATAATAGTGTTTTAATTGAGCAGTTTCTCCATAAAATTTGCCTACTGTTGTAAAGTTTAAAAGCACTGAGGAAACACTGTTTCGTAGTCTAATGTAGATGTGTGTCTGCAGTTTAATGTCAATAAGATATATATATTTTTTATTTATGCATTTATTCCAGCACTTCAGTAATGGTACAGTTAGCTGTCTGGGATATCTATCTAATAGTGCGGCAGATTTAAGTCAGTTTATTTTAGTATTACCACTATTTTCAGAAACAGATGACATAAGTAATCTTAGGCAATGATAATGCAATGTAATTACCCCATGGCTCCTAAAACACCAACTGTAGAAATCACACCAACCGCCTACCTATAGAATTTGAATCTACAATATCTTAATTCCTTTGTTATATGTAGACGTCAGTCTAGCAGTGCTGGGGTTCATGTTTTGGAGACTTTGAAGTAGCAAATCTTGTTACTCCTTTGAAGTTAAAAAAGTCGTATGTGCATAATGTTGTTATTATTTGTTTTTACGATTTAATTTTATACTAATTTTATGAATCAATTTAGCAGAAAAAATATCACTAATCCAATAAAGAAATAATAAATCATCTCTTTCTTGTTGCAGCTTCTGTTAACAAACTATTTATTTATTAAAGCCATTCATGTGGTAAATTCGTGGAGAAAAAGAAAACGACTCCCAAACACTTATTGTTCTTCTTCATTTAATTCATGTCATCCATAAGATAATCGCAATCAAACCCTGCATATGTAAAGCTTCATTATTAATTAATAAATGCTCAGAAAATTGCGTCCAATGCTTTTATAGAAACGTTTGCTAAGGAGTTTTTTATGTACCACTTGGAAACAAAACCATACAACTTTAGAGCCAGTTTTTACAACTTCAAATATTCATATCTTTGTGAATTTTCTACCTATAACCATAACAAATAGTCTCCTTTAAAAAAAAAAAAAAAAAAAACTGTGACATGCAACTGGTTTTGTAATGGAGTGACACAAATAACGATTATATATACACTTTAAATTTAATAATAATGACAACAAAAACATTAATAATAATAATACAAATATTCATATTATTAACAATTGTGAAGATGAAAATAATAATAATAATAATAATAATAACAATAATAATAATAATAATAATAATAATAATAATAATAATAATAATAATAATAATAACAACTTGTATTTCATATTTTTTTAAATGCCAAACGGTAAGTTTTAATTCTCTACATTAGATGTTTCAGAAATTAAACAATTCAATTACATGACTAGAACAGAGTGTGGCAAAGCCTGATCTCAACAGCATAATGGCCTATGTCATTAGTAACAAAAGGCTGGTAGGTACTGGGTTCATATTCCAGTGCTGACTCCCAACCATAGCAATTGTAATTGCTCCGTAGACAATTGTAAGGCCACTGAAGACTCTCAGTAACTTCTAACGAGGTTATTTCTAACTACTAATAATCTGTTTTGGTACCTGGTGTATGTGCCCATGACAGGCGTGTGCTGTAACATCTTGTTCAGCTTGTGTATGTTAAACATTGTGACCCGACTTTACCTGACAGGGTGTGGATTCTCCCTACCCCTTCCCAACTTTTCCTGACATACATGCGAGACCTTGCTCACAGGAAAGGTGTGTGCTACAGCAGCTTGGTTCTGAATGTGTAGCTTATCTGCCCAACACCCGTGTCTGGTGACGTTGGCTTTTGAGAGATAGAGCTACATACAAAGATACTCAACCCATGCATGTTAAACCTATGAGTAACCTACCTATCTACAGAGTGTATCTGAAGTATGTTTAAGTCAGTTTACTGTCGTTAAAGTACATTTGGGATAATCCAGATATTTTGATAACTAACTTTCTAATCACTACAACCATTAAGACAAATAAAGTATAAATCTAAATTACACCTAGGTTTTTTCTTTCAACCATTATATATTAGCTATGAAATCCCATGGAATAAAAACCAGAAAAATTTGTTAGTATTATCATGATATGTTATGGTAATCAAATCACTGGAACAGAAAACTTCAATAAATGATCCATGATAAATGGAAATTAAAGGCTTAGTTATAATTTTAATGCAAAACATATGTAATTTTAAACAGATGAAACACTAATAACCAAGTTGATATTGATTATACCTAAGAGGTAAAAATCGCAACTAATAAGAATACAATTTGAGTTATAGACTGCTTCAACTTAAATGCAGTAAACATTTTTTTATAAATACACCTCATATTTCCATCTATAGCAAGCAATCTATTGACATTTTGTGTACCATAGCACTAGCAGGTCATAATAATACTGACACATTTGTTCTGGTTTTTATTCCATTGATTTTTTAAACTAATATATAATACTTCACAAATGGCCTAGGCATAATTTTGATTAAAAATCTACAACCATACAACTAGAAATGCACTAGATATACAGCCGCTGATATCTTAAACAAAATATATACTTAGTACATTAAGTACATTACAACAATAAGCTATGTTCTTCCTGAATGCCACAGCTTTAAATTGCACTAATTTAATTATGTTTAATTTCATACCCAAATTTAGGTGCCCAAATAATTCCTAAACCTAATCATACATATTGTTCTTATGATGTAAAATTGTTTCTACTAGGAGAACACCGTTAGTGTTAAATACATTCAAATTTTTGGGTTTATAGAGACGGTTCAACTTGCTATCCTTATAATAAATGTTGTCCCCGAATTAATGTAGTCTAAAGCCAATGTTTTATAAAATTATTAGCACCATTCCACAAGATACTCAAAGGCTATGTCATTTTTTATTCCCAAATGTGACATTAAAATTCCCAATTTCAATACTAAGAAATCTCAATTCTTTTAATACAGACATATTCTGAATGAACACAAGTGCATGCATACTATTACTATTAAAAACAATCCTAACTTACAAACAGGTTTAATATCTTGCAAAAATATTTTTATCCCAATTTTGTTTTAATAGCAGCAAGGGATATTTTATATGCACCATCAAACAGACAGGATAGAACATACCATGGCTGTGATATACCAGCTGTGGAACACAGGCTGAAATGAAAAATAACTAAAAGGGTCCACAAACTGGATGAATTCAATGACATACTGCACCATGAACGAACTTTCTTATCACTGAGCTACATCCCGCTCCCCTCATCCACAAGACTGCCTGCTATAAATACAATAAATATGTGATGCACAGCCCACTTTGCAATAATACTGAATTATCTGTGGAAATAGAAAATATATGTGGACATGATATGATAAAAATGAGAGGTTTACCTTTGTGAAGTTCCAGCGAGCTATAAAGTGGCGAGCAACATCACGTGCTCCTTTCCCGTACACCACCGATCCAATGTCATGCCACGGCATACGAGGGCATTTTGACCGATCAATAAAATCTGTTTAAAAATTCAACAACTAAACAACAACTACTACAACAAATGTAACATCAACATGCCAGTGACTAGAATAATCAGCATGCAATTACAAATAATTAGGTACAAATAAAGTGAAGAGATGCTAAAGTAACAGAAATAATAAGATAGACACAATGTATATGTTTGTATGTGTGTAGATCTATGTATGTGTATGTATGTATGTGTATGCGCATGTGTGTGTGTGTGTGTGTGTGTGTGTGTGTGTGTGTGTGTGTGTGTGTGTGTGTTATGTAATAATTATTTTACAACAAAACCCACACAATATATTTAAACAAAAAACTAATAATTCAACTCAGATGCCATGTATAAGAAATTAAAATAAAGGCCTTTAAATTTAACAGCATGAAATATTGAGTAATGAGGGATTTATCCAGTCAGTCCATAGTATGAATATCAGGACCCATCCCCCCAAAGCATGGAATGTGTGAGAAGGGTATATGACAAAACAGAAAACAGTACAGAATAATTGTTTGTCTACTGTGGACATTGTCAGATATTCAGGCCATAATAACAATTGCTATTAGTGTCATGGTGAAAGTTGACCCCTGCATATCTATATATCTTATCTACCTACCTATCTATCTACATGCACACACATTTAGTGAAATGGACGACACACACACACACACACACACACACACACACACGCACACACATACAAACACACACACACACACACACATTTCTGACAAAATCCATAATATAAAAGATCTGTACTCACATACTGCTATTTACGTGCACAGAAATCTGACATATTACAATTTACATACACAGAAATCTGACATATTGTGATTCACATACACAAAATCTGAGAAATAACAAATGTTACCTGCAAAAGGCGACTCGAGATTGACAAAGTCCTTGTAAATGAAGTTGACGTAATCCTTGCCAATCCAGAGTTTGGATGAACCCTTCAGTCCACACTTGAAGATCTCCTCCTCACTCTTTGTGCGGTGCAGTCCACACTCTGGTAGAGACAAACCTCGCAGGCTGAAACATAATCATATTAATTTGTTCAGTCAGTCATTTATTTATTTGTGTGTTTATTTATTAAACTATTAAATTGATTACTTATTTTCTTTTATTCTTTCTTTCTTTATTGGTTTATTAATTATTTATTTTATATGTATTATTTTTCTTTCTATTTGTTTAGTCATGCATCCACCTATTTTATTTATTTTATTTTATTTTATTAATTTACTTTATTCAGTTTCTTTATATACTATGTTTAATTTTTAAAAAAAATTCTTCCTTTGTATGTCTGTTTGTTTGTTCGTCTATCTATTTATCTAGCTAACTAGCTATCTATCTGTCTGATAGCAAAATCAGTCACATATTATGGTTGATCTTATAGAAAGTTATGTTACCTTTAAAATGACACTAGTGTTAGTTGGATAGGTCAAACTGTTTTTGAGTTATGACTATTTTAATGAGGAGAATCCAGAAACAAATTTCCGAGAAAATGAAGTTTGTTCAACAATATTTATCAAAACTCATTAGCAACCAGAGTAGTCTGATCCTTATGAAAAAAGTTACCACTTTGTTCTCTATTTGTTGGCAACATTTCATGAATGTGTCACACTTATCTGATTAGTATTAATAATACATAATGTACCAATTAAAAACAAAAACAAAAAAACAAAACAAAACAATGATAATTAATGTTTCGAAATAAAATACAAATTATGAATACATGCAATAAACCAACAAGAAATGCAGTAATAATAATTGTACACAATAATTCCAAACACAAGATTTAAAACGTGTAACTTCAAGAGGTGTAATTCACAAACTGGCCAGACAGTATGTCTATACTGAGACAAATGATTATAGGTGCTAAGAGAAATTCTATTGGTAGATGGCAGATGTGAATTCTGTAAAAGATTGGGAACCATTGTATTACATCACAGGTGAAAGTAATAAAAATACTCTCAATATACTGAGAACGGATGTGCCCAACATTAAACAAACTTCCGGGCTTTGTACTTGGTCCTCAGATACATGTGCATGTAATATATTAATTTTATTTACTCACATTCCACAAATAGCTGAGATGTGATTTTTGAGTGGAGTACTTAAGCAAAATGTATAATAAACTAATACATGTTTCACGTGTAATAGTTATGTGCATTCATTAATGAATTATTTTAATTAGAAAATAAATAAATTGACTAATCAATGACTGTAAAGTCATATTTAAAATAAACAGAATTATAAGTTGCAACATCCTTGGTTCTTTTCTCATAAAATATGGTATCGTTCAAAATGTCACAAATTATTAGTGTGCTATAATTGTGAAACACATTTTCATCCATTTATAATAAAAGTAGTTAATGACAACTCTATCCTGTTATTAAATCCAAGGCCAACGAAAATAACCCTCATACAACATTATAATCCCTCACAGAAACATTTGACTGCAAATACAAAACAATCAGATTTTTTAAAGTATTTGACCATCTTAAGAAAAAATATTCTAATCTAGTGTGGTTAAATCAGAATTTTGTAGCGTGCACGAAAAGAGAATTCCCAAATTCTATCAACATGTTTTTCACTTTGAAATAAAACAAAACATTTCAACATTATGTAAGACATTTTTATTTCTGGATGATGTAAAAACAAAAGATAAATACCCCCTTTATTAGGTTATTAAACCACATTTTATTTATCTTTACATTTTTAATAGAAATCGTTGTATTTGTGCTATGAGGCATGAAAAGTGGATATTCTACTGTACTATTATTAACATAGGTGCCACCATTATACTTTTCCCATAATGCTTTGCGTACTACTTTTTAGGCCAATCAGAATAAACAATATTTATTCAATAGCTATTTCATTAGCAACAAAACCTGTTTGAGTACATGCTTAAATGATTCTTTGATTGGATAAAGTTGACGACAGCATTTAAATGAGCTTGACAGTTTGATAGTGGAGATCTGAACCTGTGCGTTGATACCCGAATCATTGGGATACTCCAGAAATTAGCCATTATATACCATGTTGAAAATTGGCTTTGTTTGAAAAAATTACGCTAATTTGTATTCTAAATACATTCACATTATGATCATTTATAGCAAGAAATACGTAATATTTTAACATTTTACCAAATCAGAACAAAATATTAAACTCACTGCATCAAAAAAATTGTAATAATTCAAAATCGATAGTTAGCACACTTTTACGTTTAGAGCCTGATTGTCGATAAAGTGAAAACGCGACTTACAACTGATTTTGCTATCACGGGTCACCTGTATCTAATTTTAATGATGCACTTTAAATATCATCATTGGAAATATTTTTAAAGTGGCTTAGTGAGAGTTGTTGATTTTAGATCAGTCAAGCACTATCACTACTAGGCTACCAAGATGCCATCACAGACTGGAACAAGAAATAGTTCAAATGTTCCACCATGTAATTCTTCTCCCTGAAACTAACTACTGCACCTGTGGGTGTCTGCTCTCCCTCCCTATCTTTCTCTCTCTCTCATTTCCTACACCCTCCCTCCTCTTTCTCTCACCATCTTCCCTACTCTGTCTTTCCCCTTGTGTCTTTCTCTCTCTGTCTCCTTCCTTTCCTCTCTCTTATCCATCCTACTTTCTCTCCCCGTTCTCTTTCTCTCTCTCACTTCCCTCTTTCTATCCCTCCCTCTCTCTCTCTCTCTCTTTAGTGTACCTGTCTGCTCTCTCTCTGTGCCACTGCCACCGATCAGCAATTTTACCCTAAAACAACAAAAAGAAAAAAAAGAAAAGAATTACATTACAAATATGTGTAATAATTAGTGCATTTAACTACTTACACATTATATTATTTTTAAGAGATGTTGTTCCTAATTTGTACTTAGAAAAGAATAGTTCTTACAATTTTGTGTCAGTGGAAATGGTCCTCTCTGACATATTCTTAGATTGCATATTCTTAGATTTGTGAATTATTATTATTTATCCTATAATTAATACATAATATCCATGCAGGGTTCAACACTAAGGCACATCTGAATGACATTGCTAGCAAACAGCTAGTTCGGTCTTAGTCATAAGTGTTTCTGAGCAGCCCAACTGGTCGTGCTGATAATTCATAACTGATAAATTAATTTACCATCTAGTGATCCTACAAACATTAATATTTTCCATTCTCATCCATCACAGGTTTGACAAATTATTGAAATATCAGAAATCCCATGTTCTATAATAAAATGTGATGCATTATTTATCCCATGATGTTAGTATAGATAAAACATCCAGTTTGGTCTAGTAATCAAAATGTTAATGTCGAACCTAGCCTTGTTAATATCAACTCAAATATCAACTCATGTGAAAATAGTATGTAAATGGTACACTGACAATTTGTTTAAAAGAAAACAAGACTTGTACGCCTTAATGTAATGTTAGTTAAAAAAAGAAATCATGTTCTGGACTAAATCTTAACGTTTTGTCTCTGAAGCTAAAAACATTGATATTTCGGGCTTCTCAGAAATGTTTGAAAGACATCTGAAATATGAGTAGTTAATTGAGTCTATTATTAGCAGTATTAGTGCATTATGCCTATACAAATACTTACAAATTTGTGTCTGGGGGAGGGGGGGTGACCTCCAAACATGAGTTCCCTGTCTATTTTTTCTGGTGTCTGCGGTTCATGCACAACTGATTCAAACTTCTTCACATCAAGAACCATCCGCCATCTTCTCCGCACCTGACTGTTCTCCAGCCCCCTTTTATCCTGCTCCACCGTTATGTGAGGCTGTGGGTCCTCACCCCCCTGGTTGTTGTTTGGCTCATGCTCCCTGGTCAGTTTTCTGATGGACATCAGTTGGACAACGGCCGTAGGGAGATCTGGGATGTTGCTTCTTGTATGACTCAAAGGTTTGTCCTTCTTTTCCAGCAGGTCTATTTGCAAATTTTCAGACCTGGCTGAGTCGGTGCTGCCTTGCAGTGAAGCTTCCACTTTCTCCTGTGTGCTTCTGACAGTAGCTTGCTTAGGCTTGAGATCATTTTGTGTGTCATTTTTCAAATCACTTGATGCATATTCATCAGCTTTATCCTCCTTTTCGTCATTGCTGTTCAAGTCATCATCAATATAACTGATATTACTGAATGTGCGTTTTGAGCCCTGCTTCTGTTTTAAAGTGTCTGGTAAGGATGATGAAGTGTGCGATTTTGGAAGTATCAGCTTCAGGTTTTTCCGTGTAGCTGGTTTCTTCCACAAATGTTTTTCATCATCATCAGTTGTGTCACTGACACTGCTGCTGATGTGTACATCTATCATGCTTGGTGTGCCATAAGCTGTATTATCCACACCATATACACCATCAGACAACTCCACTGGATGACCATCATCAGATCCAGATTTCTCAACTGAAATCTGTCCCATTTTAGAATCTTCCGTTGCACTTCCTGACTTCTGTCCCATTTTAGAATCTTCCATTGCACTTCCTGACTTCTGTCCCAGTTTAGAATCTTCTGTTGCACTTCCTAATTTCTGTCTCATTTTAGAATCTTCTTGTCTCTCATCCTGTCCTGTTTTCTCTTCTGTATTTGTCTCTTCAGGTCTGTCAGAGGGATTTTCAGAGATGGGGGGCTCTGTCGTAACAACAATGACAGGAGTCAGAGGTCTGGATGCCATGCTAGGACTTCCTGTTTTCGATGTTTCTCCAGTTCTGCTGGCTTTTCCAGAACTTCCTGGTCTATTTTCCCCAGGACTGCTGGTTTTGGAAGCTTTCCCAGGACGTTTGTGAGTGAATTTGGGTGGAGGAGACATTGTAGAGATGTTGATATGTGGGTGAAGAGTATCAGAAGATGAATGGAGGTCATCACAAATCTGAAATGAGAGAGAGAGAGAGAGATAAATGCTTTGATACACAATAGCTGATTTCCATGCTGGAGTGTCACTGAACATTCAATCATCCGTTCACTCAACCTTTCTTATTTTGCTAAACTATGCTATCACTGGTCTTCATTAAATTGTTCCTCTATGTCCTCTTTGAGCTGACCTAAACCAAAATTCACCAAAACAAATACCAGTCCGATATATTTCCCCACTTGTCCAAACCTTCACTGTTACCAACACTGATATTATACTACAGAAACAAAATTGTTAACAAATTTACTTCTGATCAAAAGTATGTCTGTTACATATCTGCAGTTTTGTGGTTTTGTGTTTTTAAATTTAAAATCTGTTCAGTGTTATTTAGTTCCCCATAACTTTATTATGTGTAGTGACCATTCCCTTTAAAAAAAATAAAACAGTATCTCAGTGTCCTCCATTTGCATGGTTGTGGGTATGCTGAGACAGTACCAGTGTATTAATTTAGGCTAAGAACATATAAACTTTGAATGCATCACATTGTGACATAACATTGCAAGTTTTAATTTTCTCTTACGCATATATTCAAAACTATATTCTGGAACTGTTGAATATTTTACTAAATATACATTTTTTATTATT
>JAUTBY010015566.1:0-15749 GCA_032361585.1 Peltospira operculata | reverse complement strand
AATAATAATAATAATAATAATAATAATAATAATAATAATAATAATAATAATAATAATAATAATAATAATAAACAAAAATAAACAAAATCAAGAAAATCACACACAAATTTTCTCTAGTCTTAAAATATTATTATTATTATTTTTTTTTAATGTGAACATGTTACAGCTTGTTCCAGAAACAACCTAAATGTCAATCATTAATGGTTAAGTATTTGGGGGAATTTTTGAAAAACCACACAGAAAATATATACATTATACAAATACTGAAATTTTTTACTGCTCATTTCAGTGATAAGGGGAAATGTCCTTGACAATCATAGTTCCACACAAAAAATGGCATGCTTATTTTAGCACCTCCCATCCATCTTTAAAAATTCACACCACCTAGTAATCAAACACCAATTCAAATAGAATGTTAAAAATGTATTGATCACATAAAACACCCCTTGAAGAGCTAATGTAATTTTGTTATCTGTTAGTGCAGTTATGTTACATTTAGAATGCATATGAACCATAATTTTTTTTTAAACTAACTAAAAAGCAGTTTTTGAGATATTCGCAATAATTGATCACAATTTTATCCCTAGCTGAAAAAACATTGCCAGCTTTCAATCCAAAGTGGATACAAACTCAATCTGAAGGAAATACAAACTCTGTTCAAAGTGGATACAGACTCAGTATGAAGTAAATAAAAACTTGCAAAAACAGATCTAGACTCAGATTAAAACATATATCACCAAGCACCAATTTTCAGCATACCTCGTATTCCAGTGTATTTATTTTACAATATGCTTACAAGGAATCTGCGCATGCATGAACCCAGAGTGCACAGTGACACTTTTTTTTAACATCCAGTAATCTTCGCTCGTCATTAAAGATATGGGGAAAATGGGCAAGAATAAACTTTTTAAAGGTTAAATGATATACAGCAATCACTAGCATTGAAATTTCATAACGAAATAATGTGCAACTTACCATAATAAGCACCAATTGCTGTCGACAGGTATTGTCATGGCTGTCGTCTGCTATTTATAGAAAGTCATGTTTTAGGCATTACCCCCCCTTTTTTTTAAACACTTTTTACAGGAGGAAAGGAGCCATAACTGAGTGGATACAGACTCAAAGTGGATACAGACTTAGTCCAAAGTGGATACAGACTCAGTCCAAAGTGGATACAGACTCAGTCCAAAGTGGATACAAACTCAGTCCAAAGTGGATACAGACTCAGTCCAGAGTGGATACAAACTCAGTCCAAAGTGGATACAGACTCAGTCCAAAGAGGATACAGACTCAGTCCAAAGTGGATACAGAGTCAGTCTAAAGTGGATACAGATTGTATCCAAAGTGGATACAGACTCAGTCCAAAGTGGATACAGACTCAGTCCAAAGTGGATACAGAGTCAGTCTAAAGTGGATAAAGACTCAGTCCAAAGTGGATACAAACTTAGTCCAGAGTGAATACAGACTCAGTCCAGAGTGGATACAAACTCAGTCCAAAGAGGATATAGACTCAGTCCAAAGTGGATACAGACTCAGTCCAAAGTGGATACAAACTCAGTCCAAAGTGGATACAGACTCAGTCCGAAGTGGATACAGACTCAGTCCAAAGTGGATACAGACTCAGTCCAAAGTGGATACAGACTCAGTCCAAAGTGGATACAGACTCTGTCTGAGATTGAAATGCCCATTATATGAACAGACTCTGTCTGAAGTTTACAGACTCAGTTCAATGTTGATACTTACAGTGCAATGTGGATACAGACTCAGTCTGAACAGATTTCAAACTCAGCTGAAAGTGGATACAGAATCAATCTGAAGTGATTTCAAACTCAGTCCAATCTAGATAGAGATTTAACCTGAAGTGGATACAGACTCAGTCCAATGTGAATTCAATAAATAATTATCATTTAAAATGAACATTATTTCATTTTAACTTACGACAAAAGCCTTCCCATGTTTTTTGTGTTTTCTTTAACAGTGGGGAATATCCTGTCATGACTATTGCATGGAAATATAAGCACAGATCATTGTTTATGTTTTTAAATTTATGTTTGGGATTGTTGTTGTTGTGTTTTTTCGTGTCTTTTTTTTTTTTTTTTAAGGGGGGGGGGGGATTTTTTTGTTCTATTTAAAAAATGTTTTTAATATAAAGTTCATTTACCGAACAAATCAAAATATCTAATTTTAATACAAAAGTCTGCTGACATGAATACAAGATAAAATGAATATCCTAGGACTACAGACCAGAGAGAAAGGAAGAAAGAGAACAACAATTCCATCAGAAATAGTGTTTCACTGAATGAGAATGATACTCATGAAGCTGTTAAAGAGAATACTGGAGTCATTACCCCAGTAGTTACTCATAACATAGGAAATATTTTCAATATTTCATCAGTGATAAACATTCTTTATTGGTTCAGCTGGTAGTTTTATTGGATGACATGGATACATATATATCACACGACAATTTGGTAAGCAATGACACTCCTTGGTTTAACATTATTGAAATATGTTTGGAATGTTTTATTTAAATCCTCAAAATAATATATAGAATAAAAACAATTGTATCAGATATGATCACATTTATGTTCCTTGAGAAATATTTCTATCTTTGTTATGTGCTAAAGCTTGTGACAACTGAAAATTATATCTCGTGGGATATAAAAATTGATAATAACTGGTGACTCATTTATTATTCACTACTTATAAGACTTAGGTCGTAATTTGGTGTTGGAACACATATGAATATCATAATATAAACACTAAAGAGTTTTTCACAGGATGACAAATTATAATTATAAAAAGAACAACTAATTATTGCTTTATAAAATTTACATCAACAAGTAAAGAACTAGCAGACAACTATATAATATGAACTCTACTGAGTTTTTACTGGATGACAGCGATAATGAGCAAGTATAACAAATTGTTGTTTTATAATCCTTACATCAACTTACAACAACATGCGAAGATTAGCAAATGAGATAATAACCATGCTGTTAGGTTATTAAAATGTTACATGAAATACACATGGGAATTGAATAGACAAATATCATACGAATATTGTTGTATTTTTTTTACCAGATGGGAATGAGAATTCACAATTAAATCAATTATTATTTTTCACTGGATGAAGATCAAAAGAAGTTACAACACACTACGTCTTAAAAAGATATCTTAAAGCTACTACATCTGGAATTTTAAAAAAATTATTTAAATATTTAGAAGAAACAATCAAGTTTAGTTTTGTCCAATAGAACTAGTCAGTGAAACACCCATTTCATTACTCTCACTAACTAGGTCAATGCTAAAGTAGAACTGTGTGTAAACAGTGGGTCACTGCAATTTAGAACACATTCACAACTAGGAATTCTATTGTATGAGATAACATGGTACTTTGACTGTTTTGGGAAGTAATGGCGATGACACCTGAAACAAGGAAATCAACTAAAACACTAATAGCTTCATCATTAAGACATAGACGGCATTAAAAATAGCACACATGTGATTGCTACAAAATATGGTGGCGAGTCTTGCAGATTATGTAATAGACATTTAACGATATACGTTGATAGCAACGACTGACAAGTGTCAGAGTAATATTGTTGTGCTTAAATTTAGTATTAGTAATCAATGACAATCAGATATATATATATATATATATATATCTGGACATAGTAGTTTTAATTAAGTGGTCATTTCCATTAGATCACTCACTTTGGTGATGAGGACAAGATTTTCCTGTATGGAAAGCATATAGATGTGAACATTACAGAAACAAAAATACCTTGATAAACACTGTAGATTCTAAAATAATACAATAATTTTATTAATGCGAAAAACACATGTAGGTGTTAGTCATATTAATAAGTTTTACTTAAATATTTTTTTATTATTGTTTTTTTTTTTATTGTATATTTCAAATGTAATACTTTTTGTTAAATAGTATAATGATTATTTGCACTAATATTTTAGGGGTGTCTTATAAACTGGCAAGTATTGTGTAGGTTTAAAAATTATGTTCCTCCTTGTGCCTCATGCGAGTTCCTTAGAGATAGAATGCATTTTATTATTTATTTATTTTTGTTCATGCTAAAATAAGCAATTACAAACAATGTTGTAATAGCAAAATATTCTTCAAACAAACAAGTGAAACTTTCATAAAGAAGAAAGCATGGAACCCGAAGTGGACAATTAATTATTATGGTACAAAGAGTTTTTGAATTTATTTCTGTAATCACAGGACTATTTTCAACAAAGTCAAACAATGAAACAAACTAGCTGCATGGAACATGGCAGTGAAGAGGTTATGCTAGGCTTCCTGGTTTGGATACTAAACTGAATTAAAGAAGGGCATATAATATTTAAATAATACTTTCCTAAATTTAGGTTTAAAAATCTCTGTAAACCATTACTATCAAGAAACAAATTGTATCATGTTCTACACACTAAGGATGAGCTTAAGACTGGTCTTAGAGTACAAGCTGTAACATGTTCAACAAACAAAAGAACAGTTTAAGACCAACTATCTAAGTACATGGGTTCACAATAGATCACATCTTCATCTGAACGTTTCAGCTGGTTCAAGTTTGACTGACAGACTTAAGTTTGAAGTACCGGTAGTATCAATATCAAAACATGCTTTTCTTTTTCTGCTATGAGCATTATGAACATACTAGGTATTCCATCTTTGTAATACAAGCATTATAAAGATGCATCCTGCATGAAACAAAAATCTGATTGACATATTCATTAGATGAATTAACTTTTTATGAAATTATTATTAAATATATTTACTTTTTTATGAGGAAACTACAATGTTCTTCATTAATACATCTTTCCTTTTAAAAAATAAACTGTTGGAAAGATGCTGACAATGACTGCCAATTTCACCTCATTCACTTATGAATAAATATGTGGTTAGCGTCTGTTACTGGTGATGTAATGATTTAAGTTTTCATGAATGGCACGTGAAATGCTGTTTAATTTCAGCTTATACAAAACATCAGTGACATTGGTTATTTTAATTCAAATCACTCCTGTGTTAAATATAGTTTTCTTTGTATTGAAAACCCCAAAATATTCTTGAATAACGTCTCATACCAAAAATCAACACATTCTTAAGTAAAGTCATTTTTTCTTTATCAGCACCGGACACAAAAATATACAAGCACAGAATACTGTTTACAAACAATCACAAACAAACAGTTGACGATGTTTGTTTCATTGCATTGTAGATGAATGTGTTGTTAAATGGCAGAAACTGTCCTGTAATGATTTTGATCACCTCCTGAGCAACCACGCCACCCATGAATGCAGATACTGTGTGTAGTTCCGAGGCCCCATACCGACACCTGCAAACACAAAACAATAAGCATTCAGAGTGAAAAACGACTGGGTTCACATCATAAAAAGTCATGCAAAATCTTGCAATAACAATGGAACATTGTAAATGATTAGCAGGTTGTAATGCAAGTTTTTGGTAGCCAAAATAATCTTTGTTGTTTTAGATTGTGGGTAAGAATATCATGTAAGAAACACATAGGAATATTGATATTTTGTGATAGTGACATAAATGTATTTTATTCATATTTACTTATTTCATAAAAGTGTTAATTAAAATCCAGTAGTTGCTATTCAATTCTCCACATTAAAGAAAAAACTGCTGATCAATATCTTAGAAACAAGTTGGACCTTGGCCATACAATATACAGAACTATTTATAAAAATTACAATCTCACTAACCCATAATATTTTCATATTTAGTTATGTATACTCAATGACATCATATTCTTAGCTAGAACACATAGCTTACTTATCTTATTAATTATACTGTGGGGTTTTTGTTGTTGTTTTAATTTTCATTCTGGCATATGCTGTATATGCCTTATGGCAAAATGTGGCAAAGAATCATACTTACATTTCATGTATATAGTCATCTTTAACAGCAGGCGTCAAGCCCCAGTCGTGAAGCACTCGACCTACACAGGTCTGAAAAAAACCAAAAAAATACTCATTAAGGTTCCTAAAATATAGTGTTCTGATGTCTATGGCCAATGTTTTCGGACACTGACCACTAAATAATTACAAAATTTCAGTGCATTATAGACATGGCAAGTGAACGCTCAGATATACTGGCCTTATGGCAATTCAAATTCACAAAACATCTAGAACTCTTTAGAGAGTCACTGGTTAAATATATTTCTTGTTTATTTCTAACCAGTGTGGTATTTAAAAAAATAAACAAGTTATCCATGACGGTTGTTCTCCATTTTAATTTGCAGTTGGTTTGGGAATGTTAATTCGCAATCTGCCAGGGGACAATTAGTTGTATTTTTATTTACACTTCAATTTGCAGCCAGTATGGAGTTGTGAACCCAAAACCTATCAGTGGACAATCTATCAGACTGACCTTCAATCTAGCTACATCAGCCTCCACCTGGTCGTTGTACCAGCCGGGGTAGCGGTTGAACTCATCATAGAAACGGTCAACAGCACGCAGCATCACATAGAACACAACGTCATCACCCTCTTCATCTTCCAAGTGCATTCCTGATAAACCCAAAAAAAATACAGATCCCAGACATAATTATCAAAAACGATATTCACATCACAGGCATAATTATTGAAAACTAAATTCACACTACAGATGTATTTATCACGAGAAGCCTATTTGTTTTAATATTTATTAATGCATTCATTCCCTTCTAAGGGAACAAGGCACAGCTCAGTGGTAAGCATGTTCGCTCATGGTGCAGTGGTTCGTCAGATCGATCTCACATGGTACCTTTTGGGCTATGTTTCGTTCAAGCCAGTGCTCCACAACTGGTGTATCAAAGGCTGTGGTATGTGCTACCCCTTGCTGCTTACTGGAAAGAGTGGCGGGTATCCGTTCTCACTGTCATTGTGGTTCTTAACCATATTCTTGATGCCATATAACCGTAGATAAAATGTGTTGAGTGCGTTGTTAAATAAAACACTCTTAACACTCTTAATCATTCCCTTATAAATACTGACCGATTTCCTGCACATTTGCTGTTTCACTGTTATACTCTTCTTGTAAACTTCTACATCGAACCACTCTCAGAAAGGCAGCATTGCGACCTGTAACAGGAACAAATAAATTAAAGCCACATCCTCTGTAATATTTGTATTATTTAAAGGTAGTGTCTAGAATATATTTATTATTTAAAGGTACAGTCTCTTGAATATTTTTATTATTTAAGTATTCAGAATAGTTAATGCGTTAGATCTACTATACTGCCTTATCTATGTAAAAAAAACAAGCAGATTATTTCAAAACTGGGTTACAAAAAGTGAGCTTTCACCATCTGCTGACATTTTCAGTTTTCACAATAAAAAATTGTCCAGAGCACAAATATATCTCAGAATTTCAACATTAATTTTTTGTTTAAAAACAACAACATTTATTGATTTATGTTTTATACTTCTTATCTCTGCCCCATTTAAGGCTACTCTAATACATTAAACAATACTTACAGTACATCTTAATGTCACCTTCTGTAATGGTTTCTGTCACCTAGAAATAGAAGAAAAACAACAACTGATTTATAAAGCAATTAATACTGTATTGTCGTTTAACTATCCAGGCATTTATAACCAGAAAACTGTAAACTTGCAGAATATAATAAACTGATAATTAAGTAATAATATGTGTTAACTTCTTCAATATAAATTAAGTGAATACTGAGAGCTCTACTTGGCTAACAAAACTAATTAATCAAAATAAAGCTTTTGGAATAATATAGCCTAAATTGATTTGGTCAGAAGCATATGCAACAAAAAAAGAATGTATCAATTTATTTTATTTTTCAAACTTGCACCACATTTAAATTACATAAAAGTGCTGCTTGACAATACTAATTAAAATGCATCAATAAAACTTAAAAAATAATGCCATGCTTTAATTGCAGTTGATTGGAGCTGATTTATAACATTACCAGTAATTATGTAATAAAATAAGCTCTTGATGGTAAATTAAAATACCATAAACCAAGCATTACCATATGAATAAAATGTGTAGCCATAATTATCTCTTTACTAGTTAAAGTCCAAGAGGGTATTTTGATAAAGGCTTTTATAACATGCACAGGCTGAAATATATGATACTGATTTCTTAGTAAGCATTCTATCTGTGAAAGAGCCAGCAGATTTAACCCTTTGTGTACTATAATCTGATAATTTAAAAGTTTTTATTTAAACTTAACATCACATGTCAGTTGATCTTCTAAAGGTCAGGGAATTGGAAATGTTTTATTTAATGACACACTGAACACATTATATTTTGGTTTCGTCTTCAGACATGGTTTAAGGACCATTCATATAGTGAAAAAGGAAAACTACTGCTGCCACATTGGCTACCCTTTAAGATTAGCAGCAAAGTATCTTTGTTATACCAACTGTGGTACACTGGCTGGAACATGAAATAGTTCAGAGTCCACTTAACAAAAAAGTTGCTTGATTAAGTGGAGTGTATGACTGACATCTGTTGGTATGCGATATGAGGAACAACTTAGTCCAGTGATATAAGAACACTGTAGATGCATCATTTTACACAAATATTTTTGATAATCATTAATTTAATTTCAATATATTTTAATAATATTAATGTATGGATGATGACTGCATTTTTGATTAATTAAACCCTGAATTTGTTTTTGCTTTGAGTATATATTTTTAGTTAGGCAATGCATGTGCATTTCATTGATCAACTGTCATGTAACAGACATATTTTAATAATGTATCAAAACTTATAAAACATGGTAAAACCTCAAGTTCAAAAAGAAAAATACACAAATGTTTACTGGTAAACATTATTTTAAGTAATGTCCAACAAAATCCCATGTTTCTTTCTTCTTCTTGTTTTTTTTTTTTGTTGCTTTTTTAAAAACTTCTTTTTAATACTTGTTATGAATAAAGTACTGATTATATTGTGAATTACTAAATTAACACAGAATCATGTCTTTTGAGTTGGCTGATGTGAGTAATCCTATTACAATTTAATTATCTATTACTCAAGTAAAAGAGTCAAATTTTCCCATTTACAATAAATTAAACTAGTTCTTCTTTAAGACAGAAAAAAATATCAAGGGAGAGATTAAAAAAAAAATATATTAAAAAAATTGGATAAGAGCTTTTCATATTATTCTGCAAACAGAATGTTTGTTAAACATAACACAGAACATATAAAATGCTTTTTGTAAAGAATGGGAAAAAAAATTATGGTATAAATTAAAATCAACAAATGAATGCATGAATAAATTAATAAATGAATAAACAATGGCATAAGTGAATGAAAGAATGAGATGGACAACTGTTGAATGAATACAGCAATTTTTAATGACACTATAATTATTTAGAATTTTATTATTACAAATACCAATTATCCATGTACAATATTAAAAAGCAAAAGCTAAGTAAATATGGTAACAATATGTATAATAGTTCAATACTACTTACTATTATACATAAAGTAAAGAAATCTTTTAATTATAAATTTAATATATTTAAACAAATCTATATCTTTTAATATTATAGATTGGAATCACACACAATAAAGTAGGCTGGCACATTTGGTAAGGATCAGACACTTTAAGAACATGATATGATAAACTTAAATACTTCACAAGATGACTGTGACCTTAGTATTTTTCATTCTATAACAACATTTTCCAGTCTAGACTCAAATCTGTCATCATAATACCAGTGCACAATTTTTAAATGCTGTTATGAGCAGTTTCGGGTAGTTATGAGACTGACATAAATAAAGCAAAAATTAGCATTTAAGACATTTTCAATTGTATTAATACTGTAACAGCTTTACATTTTATTAGAACATCTACTCAAAGACAAAGTAGATATTTTAATGTAATATTCATAATAATAATAATGTAATCTTTATCAGAATTGGATCTTCCAGATGTTCTTACAAATTGCCCACTGCCATTCAAATATCAATAGAATTTGAGTCTAGACTTTTAAACATATTACAAGCACAAACACGATTTCAGTGGTAAAGAAACTAATCTTCCCACCTACAATATTGATTTATCTGAATAAACATATTTTATCAACAATTATGTCAGCATCAGACATTATTGTCATGAAAGGTGACCCACCACTGAGAACTGATCTGACTAAATGAATTGGGGCATTCAAACCACCGCAGATGCTACACCAGTAAATCAATCTACTGTACATATTAGTTGTTATTATTACAGTAATTATCACATGATTAAAACCAAAGAAAGTAACAATTATTAGTTCGGCCATACATAGACCATTTACAGCATATAGAAGCAGCAAGGTCAGTTTTTCTTTCAATGCAATTTGTCAGACATGACACCATATACCACAGCCTTTTTATATCACATATAGCGAAAGATAATATTTTGCACAGAAAGATAGTTTTGGTATTAACTGAATTTATTTTTTACAAGTTTCCATTTTATCTAGGTCAATGTGAAACAGTTTGGTAATGCTGGTGATAACATATATTGAATAGTTTACGGAATATAACACAAAGGTGCCATAACTATACTGATTAACAATTCAGATTTTGTTGTAACTAGTTCAACCTTTATCCTGGTAAATGTAGGGTAACTTCATAGATTTCATTTTTCCCGAAGTACAAATACTAAACTTTATTGCAGGGAATAGCATGTTTGTTTAACTTGTAACCTGTTTGTACTAATCAGTTATCAATTGGTGACACATATTCACTGGAAACTGAGACACACTAAAGATGTAGAAAGTGACATGGCTGGAGATTTTGTTAAATGAAAATATGACAAAATGATGTAAATTATGAAAATGAAAAAAATTTGTATATAAAACAAACATCACTGCAAATGATAAAAATATATTGTTTCAAACCTGGTAGTTATTTTTGGGGAGACACTAAACTAGTTTCTAACTTTTAATATATAATTTAAACAGATTAAAACATCAGTTCAAATGCTCATTACTATTAACATTAAAATATCTATCTTGATATGTTGCCGTTTTGTTATGTAAACGAAAGGTGTACATCATTTTGTTTGATTCTTATTCTTGTGCACATCTGCAACATAATACTCTGAGCAAAAACAAAGAGAAAAAGTGGAAACAGGATTTCGTTGGACTATATTTTTCATAATATTATTATCTGTGGACAGACGTAGCACTGAAAGAGTTAAAATAGAACAAACCAAAAGAGATTATAAAAGATTAAAACAAGAATACTTTGGCATTAGCTGGGTATAATAATAGAGTGTTATAAAATAAATAAATAAACAACTGAACAGGAATTTCAACAAGCAACTTGACTTGGTTCAGTAAACAATAAATAATTGGGGTGAGCGGAACTAAACGAAAGAATAGAAGAAAAACGATAGTAACCGATTTGACAGACGTGAGGTCGTGCCGAGTGGGCAAATTCAGGGGCTCATCCTACAAAAACAAAAACACTACATCAGGATGGTGAGATGGAGTTTAGTCGATCGATGTGTCACAGGTGTAATTCAAAAATGAAGTGATGAAAATAAGTGATGGAATAGCCCTCCCTTTTAAGAAATAAGAATTTAAATAATTATTCTCGTAAACTATGGCACCCAGCACAGGTATGGAATATATTGTTCTTAAAATTTTCTTTTGTGAAATTGTGGTATTCATTCAATTTCATTAATAGTTAGTATTAAATAATTCAGAATTGTGTATCTGTCTCTGAAATCTGTAAAGCAAATCTGGATACGATACTGAACAAAATGTTCTATGAGAGGATTCAGTAGAAAATTAATTTTAGTTGTCGCCACTTTTCTGGTATTGCCATGAAAATTACCTTAAATTGTCTAATTTATGCGATTTTTAACAGTAAATTAGTGAAATATTTCAGCCATTTTGTCTAACAATTATCACATGGCTATTCTGGCTTTGGACAAGGTGGATCCTGCAAACCTGATGTTTTATTTTGTGTCCAGGTAGGTAAAACGGGATATCTGGCAAATCACAAAATCTGTAAGATAATTTTAACATTATTTCATAACCTATGCCATTTCATATACCTGTGGGCCTTTAGAAAAATTGGACTTCAAAGAAATGCCTAATTTAATTTCTAAAACATGCCAGGTGAGTTAGTTCTGAAAGTTAATAATTACAGGGTTTTTTCGAACATGGTTTTTTAAAACAAATAACTGAACGTGAAAAGAGGAAAATGAAAATAAAGATTTAACTTCTATTTTTAGGTTTAGTTTTCTTACGAATTACACATTAAACAATTTTAGTATGTTAATGATTTTGTTGTTACTAATATTAACGTCAACAGGTCAACGGTAAAGGTTTATTTGTCAAAATATTTAATTATAAGTGTCTGATCCTTACCAAGTTGCGATGGCCACCAATTTAATATTTTTCAATTATTTATAAGGACATTAAGAGACATTTGCTGGTATTTTAAACGTTTTTGAACATTAGGAACTTTTTAAACAATAAAAATTCCATTATCCAAAAACAGGTCATAGTTTTGCCATTTCAGGATATTATATTCGCTTCCATCACCAAATCAAAATGAGATTAAACTAAAAATAAGCAAAAGGTACTAAATGTAAGTATGCTAGATACACCTCATATATCTATTAGGTACATAATACCTGTCAATCACTGGTATAGGCACTGCTAAAATATGTCGAACTATAGGTAGCACCATAACCAAAGAAGATTATAATCAAATATCATAGTTAATGAATACATATAAGAAATAACCTTAAAATAACCCAGGCATCGATTCTATGAGGATAGATCTTTGGCATTTTAATGTTGTATTGTACAACAAACATACTTATAAACACCAAAATAAAATAATATCTACTCTGCAGTACTTCTTCTATACCACAGAACTTAAATGGAAATAATATACCATATGAAATCGAAATTACAAGGCAATACACACTATGAATTTTGATTTTAATCTGTTGGCCACTAGTTTATTTATTTAACAATGCACTCAATACATTTTTAACAATGGATACAACAGTGTTAAAAAAAATTTGAGCATGATTTTCTAACAGGGACTAATATCAGTTCATACATGAGCTGTGTACTTGTACTACTGTGCTAATCTGTGCCTTTTTCACTGGACACTAACACTCAACAGGTAGTTGGACATAGCTCAGCAGTGGAGCATCTGCTCATGTTTGCAGTTGGTCATCTGACCAATCCTATCTGGTAGACTTATTATAGCCATTTCTCATTCCAGCCAAACTCCACAACCGGTTTAACAAAAGCTGTGGTATGTGAATCCTGTTTAAATCACTAAAATACTATATTTTAGCAGTTCGTTGACAGAGGTCAATATCAAACACTGCAGGTCATGCTACTTGGTATTACAAGGTCATGATTTATCGACATTAAGTTTGCAGACCAAGTTTTAATTAAATGCTCCTGTATTACTCTTTAAAAATTAAAATTAAAAAAAATAAAACAACTATTTCAATCGATGGATTTGCTGACAGAAGACATCACAGGGAGTTTAAAACACAGAAAGAAAAATAAAGGACATTCACTATATAGAGAAATTTTAAACCTTCAAATATAAAAAAATCTATGTTGTCTCACCCCAAATTTATTAACAATTTACTGACATGAATGAAAGATTAAGGCATTTTGAAAACTCACCATTAAGACATTAATATGAAAAGGTGTGAGTTAATACAATCTCTGAGAGAAAGAGATTGACAACAATGAATCTAGTGCAAAACATCTACCTCAACTCAAGGCTATTATTCTACTTTTAGAATTTCTAACCAAAGTAGATTATTTTTGCAGTCTGTATTTTTTTTTAAATTGGTTATAAAAATATATATGACTACAAAAAGATACATTTTTTTCTTAATTCTTTGGAGGGAGAAGCATATTTAGGTTCATCCCAGCTAAAATCTGCTATTCTAAAAGGTTCAACAGCAATATAAATAGGTTTGCTATACCTATCTCATAAAAACCCGACAAGTTATTTTATGTTTTATGAATTTACAAATAATTAAATCAAATCAAACTAAATTTAAACTGTATTTCAAACTCTAAATAAAATAATAGCCTTGACTAGTGACAACATGAGTTAAGAAAGCTGACATGAACTAACAAATCTAATTAGACATGGACATATTACAAGATAAAACATACCCGCCCAATTTCCTGTAGCAGCCGTTGCACATGCCCAGTGACTGCGATTACATCCTCAGCCGCCTGGCTGCGGTACACGTTCTGTAGCTGGATATACCGCTCAGAGTCTGATGTCATGTCAGGAATTGTACCACGCAAAGGTAGTTTACCTGATACAAAAATTAAAACATGTGCCAACATATGACAGAAAAAATTAATTCAATAAGTAAACCATGCATACTGTAGAAAAGAAAAGAAATTCTTAATCATTTATACTTCTTTAAGAGTTTATATGGTCTTTGAATTATGGATAAGATTATGGTTAAAAATTATTCACATATACATATAAAATTGTTTAGAATTTTTATTCTACATCAATCAAATAACATGGGAATACAGAAATTACAGATGGAGTATAAAATAATAATCAACACTAATAAAGATTTACCTTTACTTCTATTTTATCAAATAAATTTATTTCATTAATGTCCACATACCTTTACCTTCGTTTTCAACAAATTCTTTGATTGCTCGGACCAAAATCCAAAATGATTTACTCTGGAAAAAAATTGAGAAACATCAATGCTACTGTCCACCACTAGTAAAAAAAAAAATAATAATAATAAAAATAAAAATCCCCTGAAAACTATTTATACAATCAACTATTGACATATAAACTAATAACTTTAGAAACTTCCTCAAATTTGTTTATCCTTTTATGCCGTTCTCCTTTATTTATGATATCATAGGAAAATACTAAAAATATACTTTGAACAAAAGTAGTTGAAGAGAGAGAGAGAGAAAAAAAAAACATGTTTAAAAATCATCAATATTCTTTAAGAACAATTGACTATGAACTGTTAGTAAATACACCTCAGTTTATTAGCACTGGTTTGTACCAATCATTAAAAGCATTTATAATAATAAAAGATAGGAAAAAAGTAAGCGAGCAAGAGCAAAGAGAGCAAGGGCCAAGAGAGAGAGAGAGAGGAGAGAGAGAAAGAGAGGAATATATTCATATGATTATAAATTGTTGTCAAAAGTGTTGTTGTGTTCATCAACAGCGGTAATATTCTTACCTCTGCGTGCAGGTTACAACAGTTATCGTCATCAAACAATATTTTCACTTCAGGGGGTACCTAAAACATAACAATTACACATTTATTTTACACAGATCAACATAGATGATATTTTTATTTTATTCTCTATTTAAATCCATTGACACCGATAATCCTGTTCTGGGCCTATGCTTAATGCAATAAAAAAGAAAGCAAGATCCTCTGAGTTGAGAAAAAAAAAATATTCTTATCCCTAATTTTTGTGGATAAATCAAGTAGCTGTATGTGGACCTAGTGCTTATCAACATATACTACAAAAATAGCAAAAAATGAAATGTTTACACAGCACTAGATCAGTGAACATTATTTGTTTTGAAAAACATAATTAGCAATAACTATATTGTACCTGATAACTGATTAACATATTTTTTTTTTATGGTCATATGGCATAAGACATTGATTAACCTTCTGACTACTGCAGGCGAGATATCTCGCCAACGTCACGAACATTGCCGAACTTTTTACGACCGACAGTGT
>JAUTBY010013346.1:0-15788 GCA_032361585.1 Peltospira operculata | reverse complement strand
TAACTTATTATTGAATGATATGAACAATCACGTTTTTAATCATAAATGGATCATGTTTATTAAGTCAATTTTAGATGTTGCTGGTTATACACATATATGGTTATCACAGTGTGAGGGTATTACTAATGTATCAATGTTTAAAAAGATATATCAATATGAGGCTTACAGATCAATACCTTCGGGCATGGTATACATACGTTGATAACGCATCCAAGGCTTTAAATTATAAACTGTTCAAACATACGTTTGCACTAGAAACATATATAACAATTTTAGAGACAAAATATTGGTGTCCTTTATTACGGTTCAGACTCTCGAATCATAATCTTCCTATAGAAACGGGCAGGTGGAAAAATGTATTAATACAAAACAGAATATGTCCACTTTGCACTAACTGTGATATTGGGGATGAATTTCATTATATATTTACATGTACTTTTTTTTCAAAAAGAGCCCTATACTTACCATCATTTTACCTGTCAAAACCTAAAACATATAAGTTTTTTTTTTTAATTATTTAATTCTAAAAAGGCCGGTGTTCTTAGATAACTTTCAATATTTTGTAGGTTAATCATGAATTTCTTCAAATCCTCTGGCATATTTTTAGTTCTTCTGTTTTGTTTTAAATTGATATTGTATATCCACCATTTTGTCATAAATATGTATATGAATTGTTGTATGTAAATATCCTCATATGCCGTAGATTACGGCCTGGGTGTAAATAAAGTTCTGTTCTGTTCTGCTCATAACCAAGCCTATAACTTTACTGGGTTAACACACAGGCTTAAGAACACATTTCAACATTCACCCGAGGCATAATCAGTTTAGGATCAATTCTAATTAATAGGCCATTTTGACATGTAAACGTATAGCCTGTCTTATGTCAATATACTAATCATTATTAAAAGTGTATCTAGAATACGTCGTTAGATGAAAACCTTTCACAAAAATATTGGCTACGGATTCAAATTAACAGCAAATTATATTTTATACGCGCATGCCACATACAGGGTAATACATGTTATGGCTTTTGTTATATCAGTTATGTAGCACTGGCTTGAAGGAATAATGGAAACAGAACTTATTAACTAGTTACAGTTCAGCTGATCGGTTCATACAAAACAATGTGATAAAGAACATAACAAATTAAAATTAAATACAAATCCACAATTGTTTTTAATGTATGCTCAAATCTTTCAAATAACTAATAAATTTGAATTAATAATCACGGCCTTTGTTATTTATCTCCAGCGTAGAACAGTTTTTATCGGTAAATAACACGTCCAAACAATTGACTGGTTTTTCACTGATGTAATCTATAGTAATTTCCACATTAGGAGTATATGTACGACCGGTAACCTGTCGAATAAAAATAATGATGTTTACTCTCTTTTTTAAATCCAGTATTTAATTAGTGTTTTTTTATAACTACGAATACTTTCACTTTCTAACTTATTTATCCATATATACATTAAGATACAAATACAAAACAGAAAATATATAATACCGAATAACAAAATATATCCTACGATAAAAACTAACCAAACGAAAGATGCATTTATATTTATTTCCTAAGTACATTGTGGTACTTTAAGGGATGTAATTGAACCGACAGTATGGCGGGGAGTTGCACTTGCTGGAATGCTAAATAAGAAAAACAATTGAACATAAATTACTTTAACTTGAAGATAAGCAAACACGATGGCGGAAAATATTACACGATGTTAAGTGCATGTGAACACTAGGACAAACACATCATGTGCGATGTATGTTCAGATGTGCTCGTGCTTCTTGAAAACCGTAAGTGAAATCTTCAGACCTCACTCGCAACAAATGCTCAATTACTGAATAATTTCAGTGACGCACTTGGTTTAAACAATATTTATTGACAAATAACAACATCCCGGCATTGGTCAACAGGCACTTTCTAGAACGATTCGTCCCCTGGACAATTCGTCCACTGGCTTCGGACGATTCGTCCAATAGCCTCGGACGATTCGTCCACTCGATTATTGTATCCTGGGTGTACCAGTTTCGGTGAGCGTAAGGAATAACTTGAAAACTGCAGCAGTATTTGAAAAGTCACTATGTGTGTGGACTTATGTTACTTTTTATCATTATGTCTGTTCTTCGATTAAGCATTAATGTGGTTGTTAACTCGTATATCGTCAGGAACCGATTTTCGGCGAGCCTCGTAATCCGGTGTATTTACTTTACGATATGTTTACAAGGAAACTGCGCACGCATGAACATCGATTTCATAGTGACACTTTTTGCATATACAAATCTTCACTGTCGTAATTAAAGATGAGGAAAAAAATTGTAAAAATCAAATTTATTAAGGGTTTAATGACATACAGCGATCACACGGCATTAAAGTTTCATAATAAATCACGTGCAACACGAAAATGTACAATAATAAGCAGCAATTGTTGTTGACAGGTCAGACATTACTGACATGGTTGTCGTCTGTTTAGAAAGTCACGTGATACACATACGCACCATGAATTTCAACCACAATTGTGCAGAGAAAAAAATCACACTCAACTTCATTTTAAAACAACAATAACAACAACAATAATTATGATGGAAATGATCGTGATATTAATAATAATAATAATAATAATATAGATAAATAATGATAAAAACAACAAATTTTAATTATTTCACCCCCTAAACAACATTCCTATGTCCTCATTGATCGTACAAAATGTTCATAATATTTGCCAGACTTTAAAAAACACATTATTTATTTACTTTTAATTGTGTACAGTGTGTTCAAGTTCGCCTGTTAATGTTCTGTTCATCATGTATTTATGACCCACGTCATATCCCATACTTTTTACGGAGCGGAAAATCAGACTGGTACACATTTTACAAATACACCGGTCAAAGGAGCCGCACCTTTACATGTCAACTTCCGGACATGTACGGATTTCGTCTTCCAAACATGTAAAAAAAGGTAACATTTGAAATATTTTTGGTTAATTTCATTACTACTATAACGAAGCTACAATATTATTCTGTTATATTAAATGTGGGATTAAAATGCGCATGTGGAGAAGCTTTTTCCTCTTAACCCGCCGAAAATCGAGTACCCCAGGATACTTGCCCGCACAGTCGGCAAGAATATAAGCGTATGCCAGAAATAAATATCGTGAACTACGTAACCAGTTTCGGTGAGTAGGTGCTTTAACGCTACCTCCTACACCCAAACATTTCAAATTCTATCTTTTTAACAAAATAAGTGTATGTAGTAATGTTGCGCATTTTTATCTGATTTTAAACCAGACTGAAGGTAAAATGTTCATCATTCAGTGGTAACTAATTACTGGAATCTAACAGTTGCATTGATTTACAATATTTTCGTTACAAGTGCATATAACTGCTCATTCAACTATAACATAATACTATATTAATAATTAAACATCAAATAAATAAATAATAAACAAACAAATGTGAGTGTGATGCGTATATTTCGTCAAGTCTCACTGATTAACTGATGATTCAAGGATATTTACTTTAAAATGCACATAAGGATGTTATACTTTTGGGATGTATAAATTATATAAACATTTGTAAAAGGTTTTTACGTGGCAGTCATATGACTTTGATCAGCAGATGACTGAGTAACATTTATTATATTGCAGTGAAGATTAAAACGGATATCTTTAATATTACATCTTGTTTAAAAGTATGCAAAAAAAGGTATTAAGAAAAAGTTATCTTTTCGGAGGTGGATAAGTTAAATATTTATTTACCGAGTTCTTTTGACACCAATTTGTTAAAAATATCGTGCAGATGACAGGTCTTTATTTAGATCTCACACAGAAAAATAGGTGACGTCATAAATCTCCTTTTGACTGAATACTGGCGCGAAAATGACGTGCTCACCGAAACGTCCCTGACAGAAACAGGGCAACGTACGATATTTCATCCAATAGATATATAGGCCTACAATCATTTGTTTTGATATTGGTACAAGTTGTAATGTTTAATTATTATTCAATTTATTGTTCTGTATCAATAATTATTGAATTATTAAACTGCTTAAAGTAACAGTACAAATGTTTCTTTCAAGTCACTTTTACTTCGAGGGCATTCTGTTGCATTACGATTCTCTCACAGATGATTCGTCCACTCGAGTTTAAACATACAACATGTATAATTTTGTACACAATTAATACATATCGCCAAAACACTTTTGGCATACCTCCTATTCTGAATGGCTCAGTGAAACTTTTTTACATCCAGAAGTCTTTGCTGCTGAAATTAAAGATGAGGAAGAAAACGTAAGATTAACATTTTGAAAGGTTAAATGACATACACAGCATTGAAGTTTCATAATGAATAATGTGCAACATTAAAACTTACCATAATAAGTGCCACTTGTTTTATTTCTTTGAGTCCATAAATGCACTGTCATTCAACACTGCCAGTTTCATTTTAAAGAAGACGGTTTACATGTTATTTTGCACTGAAGAAAAAATTGTATCAATACACATTGCATTTTTTATTATGATTGCAGCCAAAATCTGGGTTGTTATTCAGTAGCATTATTTTCAGAATTTTTTTTTATGGTCCAGGCATAGAAATGTACAGTGTCAGTACAAGGCCTGAATAGCACTTAGCGGAATATATTATAATTATATAATTAGAAAACGTCCAATTTGCTTTTTATTTCAGTCATCAATTTAATTTTGGACAGGAACTGCGGGTGTGCACTCAATACACGACTTGTCAGTTTGCCCAATAAGGGCATCGGAAGTTGTCGCGCTTCAGAGTTATCCCCATTTTTTCCGAGTACAAAACATAAGAATGAGTTGTGCATGTAATTTAGATTTTTTTACAAGACAAATTCTTTCTGTTCGCATTTCCGTGTACAAAGAAACCAAAATGTGTTTTAAAAGTTGTTCAAATCAAACAAATTTTAGTAGGCCTATCGTTAAAAATGTGATTATATGTTACAGCATAATCGATATTTCTCTCTACGCTAAGTATCATTCAAAAACATTTAAATTCCATATGCGAAGGGTTTCTAGTGATACATCATTTAGACTTGCCATTGTGGAAATTACAAAACAATTAATGAAGCAGAGCGCAAACAATGAGGTTTTTAAAAAGGCGAATTATTGCAGCAAACACGTGAAAATGGCTGCTTTTGGGATCTTACTCGAAAATCCGGGTACTTCGTGATGTATCAAGATCGAGGATGAAACTGACAACTCGTGTATTGACTGGAAAAAGCCGAGCTGACTAATAAACCTTTTATAGTGTGATTTTAGTTCAGACAATCTATAAAGCAGAAAGCTTAGTGGTCTTAAGTCCTCGGTCAGAAACCTAGTACGTACTAGGTTTGTATCCCAGTACCAGCTCACACCCAAATCAAGTTCTTAAGAACTTGATTGTTATGTGTAAGGCTTCCACACCTTAAGAAAAGGAAAGAAAAACAAGGAAACCAACTAAACCCTCTTTTCTGTGACTAACCTCTTAAGTTCCTACTGTATAGTCAGGACAGGTGTGTGCTGTAACACGTAAATGTGCTTACTGTAATGACTGTATTGTACTGACCTGATAGAATTACCGAAACAGATCATTTTTATATTAGCACATAAGTTAATAAATATAAATAAATAAAAGGAGTAGTACATTCTGTAAAAACACCCTGTCATTGGCAATTTTTTTTTAATTCTGCAATTACAGCTTGTATGAGATTGTACTAAAAAAATATATATTATTATTGATTAAAACTAGCCAATAAATATCTCCATTTATGTAAGAAAAGACACCACTTCACCTTTACATACTGATTTCAACAAGGTGTTTAATATTGTGTGCATAGATGGTAAGATTTCACAGATGCGGATAATATAATTAGGTACCTCAGATGAAACTGCACATAAAATGCAACAACGGTTTACATGCTTGCAACTAAAACATACGTGTTTCTACATTTGTGCTTGTTAACATTTCTTAGTTGGTATTTTTGCTATTGAATTTGGTAGTTCTCTGTATTTCTGAACTTGGGCTCAGTTGATATCATTTGTTCTTGGGAGCCCTTGGTTCAGCTTGGTTGATCTCAGTAAATAGCACCTCCAAAATATACAATTAATTGTGTGTAGAACCAAGTACAAAAATTACCAACTCCAACGATTATTTTTAAAATAAAGATAAGTACTGAAAAAAATAGTGATATATGGTCCACTGCCCTAATAAGCTACTAAATTAATAAATTTCAATAAAATAAAACCACAGTATAACATACAGTTAACTTTTAATTGTGTTATATTTTGTTCAAGGTGCTGTTTCCTTATTTCTGCAGGTTTCCATACCGGGATAAGCCAAGCTTTTGTACTGGTAATGGAAATAAACTTGATAAATATTTTGGGAAGGATGTGTTACTATTGCATTAAAATACTGCAACAAATCAATTTTGCAACTGCATTGCCGATTGTTTCTGTGTTTTTGGGGCTGACTGTACTGGTGTCTGCTGTTAGTATTGACATTGTGTTTGGGTTTCAGATGATGACCGAGTACACTGCAAGGAAGGGTTACACCTCAACAAGAAAGAAATTCAATCAGTATTGTTATATGTCTGCACATGGCCTCAGAGGTGAGTGTCATCCATATGTTTTAAAAGTTTAAAATTTAAATATTTAATTATGCTGTAAATAGAAGATTTATTTAACATATTAGACTACATTTTGTGCTAGTTTTCCAAGACCCATGATCCTAGTAAGAAATCCGGAATAAAACCCAATTACCAGATATGCCTAAGTTAGACTCAAACATTATTTATTGCATGAATTTGTAATGTACACAAACAATATTTATTGTCACAATGTCAAGTATGAGAGTTGTAGCTCAGGAGATGTGCAAAATGGCATTGGATCAATTCTCATTCCAGCCAGCAATCCACAACTGCTGTATCAAAGGTCATGATATGTTCTATCCTGTCTGTGGCTTGGTGCATTTAAAATATTCATTGCTGCTAATTGGAAGGAGTAGCCTATGTGCTTACATTAGGTTTCCTTTCTCAGTAACATAATGGCCCTTAACCATATTCCTGATGTCATGTGATGATAAATAATGTGTATGGAGTGCATCATTAAAACATTTTTCCTCTTCTCATTTTCAGACAGTGCATGTGCTGCTATAAAGATTTCAAGAATTTCGAGCGATTCAACAACATTGTTCAGATAATTCTCACCGTAGCCATCCGTTTCATACAAACACTACCAGTTGACTTTGAAAAAGAACAAGATGAAGAAGAAAACTTGAAACAGGAACAAGAAGCAACAAAGTCTGATGAGGCCAAATCTGAGGGAGGAAGTGCAGACGAGCAGAAGAGCTGTGGAGATTCTTCGGAGACAAAGAAGGATAAAGTGTCGGTAGATGATGTGGAAATAGAGGAAGGTGAATGCTGGAATATTGAGGAGAAGGAGAAATTGCTTCAGTTTATTACTAAAGTTTTCTTAATGAACTTTCCGTCATATCTTGCCTACAAACATGTGGTCCATTCTTCACTAGAGGTAATATATTTTAGTGTGTTTTTTGAAAATTTTAATATGGTACATAGAATTAAATATACATTTTTATATATAACAAGCAAATGTATCACTGTGAGAAATATAAAATTTTACCCTTAAAATATGCATAGAAATACTTTACTGATCTAGTGATACATTAAATGAACTACAGACGTTCTGGTTTTAAGCTTTGGCTAGCCATAGATAAAATTTGACTTGTCCGACTTTGAAACACTAACAAAATAAAAACACAACAAATTAAATTAAATAACTGTTAACTTTATAGTATTGATAAATAATTAAATATGTGATACATTAAAATATTCAAAATATAAAATGTTCATTAGTAATGCATACATTTTAGCCACCCCATGATCCTGAATAAATTTGTCCACTTACCATAGCACACACACACACACACACTGCACGTGTGCGCATGCATTTTTGTGTGTGCTCCACAAAGTGTAAACTTTTTTATAAAGTTTTTATTCTATTCATAATTGTTGGACAACATAATGTATTTATATTTGCCTCATCATGTGACATACATACTAAATCAATCCATATCAGTGCAATAGAAACACTGCCATCAGCAGGCCACATTTAAAATCTCACAAATTGTTTAACCAATGCTCCAGATAATTTTTAGACCTGTTGGATAATAATTGAGTGAAATTTCAAACAAAAATAATTTTCACTACCCATTTTTGAATTTGATTGAAATATTCCAGTAAGTAGATATTTGGTAAATGTTATTGTAATTAATACAGCAATAACTTGTAAACTGCAACAGTATTTGAAAAGTCACAATTTGTCAGGACTAACTTACTTTTTATCTAATCACTATGTCTGTTATGCATTAATATGGTTGTTATCTTGTATAATTGCCTACACAGCCATCAAGAATAGAAACGTGTTAAAAGTAAATATCACGATCTACATGCCATATACGCAAATCTTTTCACAACTAAAATAATTCATGATCATGTTTTCATTTGACATTTTCTGAAGGAATTATTTTTGCGATTGTTCCTGATTATTAAAAAAATAATAGTAATAATAATAGTTACCCAAACCTCTGTCATACACTGTCAGTTTTGTACCAGTATATGTATTTCTGACGTATTATCGACAAGCAGATGCAACATAGAATGTAAATTTTTTGACTGTCCGCACAGAAATGGGTCATAGAGCAACACTTTTTCCAATCGTTACTTATTTAAAACATCACATATAGATTTTTATTTAAGTTAAAAATCACTGGCCTCAAGTATCAGGCCACTGTATTGTAGAAGGCCTGAACTATTTTCAAACAACACATATATTCAGAAATTGTTTAAATATTCTCGGCATTATATATATTTTCTAATATTTTGCATATTAAGCACTTCACAACATATGTAAAATAATCCTGAGGTGTATTTCTAAAATGTGTGTGTGTCATTATTTTAATAATTGATTCATTAACTAGACATTAAAATAACTTTGCTACATTATGATGTGAGAACCAAAGTTCTGAAATATTTCTGACATATTTAATGGTGCTTCTCGTTTTCTTTTTAATTTTGAACAGGAATTGTCACAGCAGGAGACTAGCGCATTGAACAACTACTGTGAAATATCTGTGAGTATATAAACATTTCAATTTTTAATCTTTTACATCCGTTAGTTTGATTATATGATTTCAATATGTGTGGGAGCAAGATGTAGCTTACCTTCACAGAATGGAACTAGTCAGATATACTAATGTGCTTATCAAATGAAAAATCTTATTAAAAAATATTTCCAAATAACTGTTAATAAAATATATTAAGTGTGTCGTTAAATAATAAAATAATGAACAAATAAAATATAGTTTCAGTAATTTGCTAAATATTATTTGCTGTTACTATATATGAATATAATAATTGATGTTTTGTTATTGTAGGAAAATAAAATTTTCCTTGGGCATTTATCATGTTTGAAACATTTATCATAATTAACTAAATTGATACTTTGTTGTTATAGGAAAACAAAATCATCCTCAGATATATCTGTCAAGTTTTAAATACTTACTTTACTGTATGTACTTATAATTAAAAAAACTAAAGAATTCTTCCACATATTACATGCCATATGATCAGAATTTTACAATAATTTGGTGTTCTGAGTAAATATCACTTGGTCATGGACAAGGGTCAATCAATGCATTCTACAAGCCCTGGTTATAGGAAAACTAATCATTATATGTATCTACCAGGTTTAAAATATTTGCAGAGATGGAAAGTTGTTTTATAAATGTTCTTGTCTTGGGTCAAATGAAAACTAGAATCCTACTTGCCCTAAACAGTACAATTCTTGCCCCTATGTAATGAATTTGAATTTTAAGTGAAAAACATATAAAGACACAATTTTGTTATTTGTGCATGGGTAAGTTGCCTGCAAGTTGAACTTTTACCCTAACCCTTGGATATATGTGATGTTTAAAATATTTGCTTTACTGTGTATACACTTATAATTAAGATCTTTTCTGTGTTTTTTGCTCCAGGATCCTGATGTTCCACTATACTTGTTGAGGAATGTGTGTTTCTTCTGTGACAGTAATGGTATCACAGCACTTAAGTCGTGCTTCGAGAAAGCCACTTCAAACTCACTTCCCTTCACCTTTGCTCACATGCTCATCAACCTCATTGCCAATGTAAGTAACTGTGGATTTATTTAGCTTTCTAGACGATTCATCCCCTGAACAATTCATCCACTGGCTTTGGATGTTTCGTCCACGGGCTTTGGATGATTCGTTCATTCGGTTATTGTATTTCAATCAGTAGATATACATAATCATTTGTTTTGACATTGTAGTGTTTAATTATCATTGTTCTGTGGTATATTAAAGCTGCCTAAGATGGCTGTAATTATTTTTCTTTCAAGTAACTTTTACTTTGAGGGCATTCTATTTATATTATGACTGTCATAGATGATTCATCCATGGACAATTAATCCACTCAATTAACTGATTTTCACCCACATATGTAAATAATCGTCTCTTAGACCATGCAGTATTTAATATTATTGTTTAGTGGTATACCACAATCAAACAGCCTAAAATGAAAGTGAAATGTGTCTATCAAGTTAGTTATATTTTAATGTTGCTGTATTACAGTTCAGTTGAATTCTGTATTTTTACCCATATGTGATAGATACAGGGTATGCACCTGGAATTGTTTTTTGACTGGCTATCGGGCAACTTACAGCAATACTTTGACTCGCCTGTACTACTTTTGAATGGCCCATGACCAAATTAGAAAATCTCCAACTCAATTAAATTGCACTTAAAAAACTTGTAATGATATGATACAAACAATAACAACAACACAATAGAAGGAATATAATAAAAAACAAAACAAAAATGTATAAACCATGCATATAATCTAATGACACAAGACAATTTATAGAAAACTACAAACATGACTACTAAGAGAAAAAACACAAAGCACTTATCTTTCAAAGAATTTCAATAGAATGAAACATAATTTGTTTTACCAAGGCTCTGAATTAACATTTAATTGAATAGGAATTATGTTTTAGTGACAGTATTTGTATAAGCATAACTTCATTGCAGTTGCCACCACGCAAACAACTAAGCTATAATTAGAAAGGTCGAATAACTGTCTAATAAGTTAATCTTATAAATATTGTATACTCGTATGCCACCACATTATCAAATAATGATACTAGATTGTAAATTTAATAAAACTGTCTAAAACATCTGATTTAAATCCTACAAACAACAAATGCATAGCTAACCTGTTATCAGGGTATAACCTACCATGTATTTTTGGGGCCTGTTACAGGCCACATTCCCCTGAAGTGCATTCCTAATCTGACACATTATTCCCAATTATGTCTTAGTATTAAATTCCCCATTTAAGATCATTATGCCTGGAAATAACTTAATTCCTTTGATATATGTGAGGGGGACATAAATATTATTTATTTATTTTTTTACCAGTCTGTGAAATTTCTTGTTGTTCTAAGTATTATTCACAGCATGACAGTAAATACCGTATTTTGGTAAATCTCATTTCCCCTTTTACGGTACTTTTTTCACTGTAAAGGGACCCTAGACAATGAGTCTAGATTATACCCTGGTTGTATACATGTATTTATATTTTAGCTCTGTATGTATTGTACAAACCTATATTTAGACTATTCAATAGACTGGGTAAGTGTTAGTTAATTGTATGAGTTTGTTTGTACAGATACTAAATAAGAGGAAACCAGATGAAACTAAATAAAAATAACTTTCCGATCTCTTACAAACATTAGTTATTTGCATTTTGTCAATACATAATACAATATGTGGACATCTTTGGTTGCCAGGTGGGCAACATGTGATAAGGTTTTGACTCGCATGACACTATTTTGACTTGTCGTGGGTGACCAGACAGCCTTAAAGTGTACACCCTGTAGATATATTAATTTCTTGGACCGAGTAATAGGCATCTCAATAGCCTAGTGGTGATTGTGCCTGGATGTCACGTGGTAGATCCCTGTCAGGTAGTTACTAGGGTTTTTATCTAATAACAATGTCTCTGATGCCGACATAACTGTTAATAAAAATGTGTTGAGTGCATCATTAAATAAGAAATATTATATTATTGGATCATGTAACACATACTATCATTGTTCTGTGGTAACAACAATCAGACTGCATAAAATGTAGTAAATTGTTTTTATCAAGTTACTTTGATGTCATTATATTATTTCAGATTAAATGTGATAGTAGTAAAATTGTAAATACATCTCATATTTCCATCTGTAATAAGTTATTTATTGGCATGCTTTGTACAGTTGGTTTGAATAACTTAACAGGCCATGATAACAGTGACACATTTTCTAGTTTTTGTTGCATGGATTTTCCAAACTAACATATAATACTGAAACAGATCTCTAGAGGTGTAATTTTTATTATTAAGTTTCCAGTTTAGTTTGTCTGACCTACATGGTTGCCATTCATTTTATTTCAGCTCCGGTTATGGATGAATATTCCTACCATCATGCAGTGTATTATTCCATTACGAACATCTGTAATTAGGTAAGTATCTTAAAGGTCAAGAAACAAAATAGCTGTGTTTACGGTTTCTCCACCGACCCTACTTTTTCCTGCCGACCATAAAAGGTTTTTTGACCCCCCTTCCCCTTCCCCCCAAAAAGTGATGAGGGGCAATACTCTACAACATAAAAGGGAAGATTGCTTGCATCGTTATATAATGTTTCCATTCATACAAAAATGGCTGAAGGAGCCAGACACGTGTTTGCCATAGATTCGTACCATCTATTTCGTACCATAATTTATGGTCATTTCGTACCATAGTTAATTCGTACCACAGTCAATTCAAACCACAGTGATTTGATAATTTCGTACCATAGTCATTTTGTACCAGTCATTTTGTACCAACTTTTTACAATTTCGTACCATAATATTTGGTCATTTCATACCCTTTATATTATTTTTTATTGTTGCATAAAGTTAGCGAGGTCAAAACCCCTTATTTTTGCAAGTCTTTTGGCAATAGGACCATGACAAAATATCCTATAAATTCCTGATATGCAATTATTTTGCTTTTAGAAAGTGATAGTTTATTTGAGTTTATTTTTATTAACACATGACACCGATGATAATTTCATATATGACATCCTGCCCACCACCACCACATTATACACCACAACGTGTTTGAGCCTTGGATAAAATTACATAATATTAATTATGATATACACATAAAAACTATTTACAAAAGTTTATTTCACAACAATAATATTTTAAAATAGAATGTTCACTAATAATAATAATAATAATAATAATAATAATAAGTTTTTCTTTCAAATAAATGCACCATTTGTAGAAATAAAAACCACTATTCATGTGTGCTGATAAAACTCGGTCAGAGAGTATATTACAGATGAACTTACATTCATTATGGTGTGTCATAGCTGCATACATTTAATTATGTATGTATTAATTATGCTCAAAACCATACACATTAAATGTTTAAAATTTACATTTTTAATTTATTTATATTAATAATGCTGCTAGTGCTAGATTTTATGTCATTGGCATTAAAATTAAGTTTGCTTGATAGATTGAAATCGTCCAACGGTCATCAAACTTAACTAATTATATCTATTTCTGACTATAACATAATTCCATACACATCAAAAATGGCGTCCATGTCGCAAATTAATAATTATACAAAAACAATGTGTTAAGTTGCATGTATATTTGTATCAAGTATGCTTTTTGTTTGTTTGTTTCTCAAACAAGTATTTGACTATAGTTTATTCAGTTAATTGGTCTTCAGGCCTTTCCCCAGGATTTTGTAAAAGGTGCTTACGTATTCAATATTTTGTTTAAACAAAAAAAATTTAAAAAATTACTGCATCTCTAATATTTTGGAATTTTCACATAATAATAATAATAATAATAATAATAATAATAATAATAGTAATAGTAATAGTAATAATAATAATAATAATATCAATATCAATAATAATAATTTCTTTTTCCTTCAAATAAACACACGATTTGTAGAAGAAAAACCCACACACTATTCCTATGTGAAACTTGGTCAGAGTATATTGCAGATGAACTTACATTCTTTATGAATTGTCAAAAGTGCATAAATTAAATGTAATTATGTATGTATTAATTATGTTCAAACCATACACTTTAAATGTTTAAAATTTGCATTTCTTATTTATTTAAGTTAATAATGCTGCTTGATTTTATGTCATTTGTATTAAAATTAAGTTTGCTTGAAAGATCGAAATCATCTAACAATTATCAATCTTATATCTATTTCTGACTAACATAATTCCGTACACATCAAAAATGGCATCCATGTTGCAAATTAATAATTATACGAAAACAATGTGTTAAGTTGCATTGTCTATTATATATTTGTATCAAGTGCTCTATGCTTTTTGGCATGTTTTTTGTTTGTTTGTTTCTCAAAAAGGGATTTTAATATAGTTTATTCAGTTAACTAGTCTTAGTATATTATGCTACTGCCACCTTCTTTGATTGAACTGTGCATCTCGTTGTGCTCGACCGCTTGTTTAGCAGATTAAAGACCACAGTTGCTGTCTGGTACAATCCACAAAAGGAACCAATTAACAAATTATAGGATGTCAAGGTTCTGACTTATTGTTACTCGAGTTGTGAAGCGCTTTACTGATCTCAGTAATTAGGTGACTTACGCAAGCTGTTTGTTAGATTGTCGACTGTGGTTCTCGGACCCTTGTTTTTAAACTGTACTAAAGCAATTAGTTTAAAGCACTTGAACTTAAGATGTAGCGGCAGTCCATTTAAGGTGCTTACATAATGGTCAAAAACACCTAAAGCTAAGGCATAGTGACCCACTACTCAAAAGTGCTCTGGGGGAAGCTCTGCGTGTGTGTGTGTGTGTGTGTGTGTGTGTGTGTGTGTGTGTGTGTGTGTTGTGGGGTCCAGTTACATTTTATACTCCATTGTTCATTATGAAACGACTAAGGTATGAAATTACTTTGGTACAAAATATCCATGGTATGGTACGAAATGACCAAAAAAGCATGCTATGAAATGACCAAACAAGCATGGTATGAAATGACCAAACAAGCATGGTACGAAATGAATATGGTTACCGTTTGCCGTCACCCTTGACTGATGTATTATAATTTAAAAAGATGGAGTCCAAAAATAACAGGCTTTTGGTTTTAAATGTTGATAAAATCACTTTTTAAGAACGAACAAGGATAACTTTATTGGTTATACAATTTAAAATGCTACTTAACATGAATTAAACAATCAGTTAATATTTAAATTTTGATATAATTTTAGATTAAAGAATCTTATAATTATTACTAACGAATTAATGTTTCTCTTTGTTTTTATTACTAAACAAATGACAAAGAATCTGCTAGTTTATTTTTAGAAAGTAACAAAATTATTAAAGGACTACAGTACATATTAAATCATTATGAAATTTGGATGACACTAAACACATTGAATGTATATACCTATATTCTATGCACTAAGATGTGAATAACTATTAATAATGAACAGCTAGCATTATGTTGCAAATTGGTTTAGCTTCACAAATCAGATGGCATTGTAGCTTTAAATTTTAATTGGATTTGTGTTGAGTTCTCATAATCTGCAATAAAGGCACAGGGACTTGACATGTCAATACACTATATAATATACATATATAAAGTAAAGGGATCCAACGAAATCACACCCCA
>JAUTBY010012236.1:0-15794 GCA_032361585.1 Peltospira operculata | reverse complement strand
ACACACACACACACACACACACACACACACACACACACACACACACACACACACACACACACACACACACACTATTTAGCTATGCATTTCAAACCTATTTACATAGAATATTTAATTACAAATTTAAATGATTGTTCTATAGTAATTAACTTACTTAAAACCTATTTACAATATATAAATCAATGATCGCAAAATGATTGTTCTATAGCAATTAACTACAGAGCTTTCTGAATAATTTAAGACTAGTTGCTAATCACTTTTTAAAGCTTGAAAAAAACAAATGTACATGTATATTACATTCTATACTTATAATAGACATCATTTCTATAATAATAATAATAATAATAATAATAATAATAATAATAATAATAATAATAATAATAATAATAAAACTGGACATCTGACTAAAAATCTTAGGCATATTATAATAGTAATGCTTATTAACTGAACAGTTTAGGCATATAATGTTAATCATTATTAACTGAAAATGTTAGGAATATAATACTAATCAGGTATAACTGAATTTCTTTTTGCATATAATATTAATTATAATTAACTGAAAATGTTAGGAATATTAATCATGAATGAATGAAATTTTGCAGCAAATAATATTAATAACAATTGAATATAATCTTAATCATGAATAACTAAACATTTAAAACATATGTTATTCATGATTAACAGGACATTTTAGGTATATGACAATGATGATTAATATTGTATGTTCTCTTATACATTTAGCATAATATTTATCTACATCGATATTTCTTTCCCAATTAAATAATATTTAATTGGGAAAGAAATATTGATGTAGATAAATAACACTGAGTGACTCAGTCTGTATTGTGTATTCTATTCTAGTGATTGTGTGTTACAGATATTATAATAATATTATGTGATCTTATAAGAACAGCAGAAAGTATTACTGTATGTCACAAACAACATAAACTATGCTAAGCACTACAAACTAAACATTTTAAGACATATTTTCAATAGTTAACTAAACATTTTTGTTATATTATAGTTAACTGAAAATAATTAAATATTTTAGGTATGTATTAACCAAACAAAAACAACACACGTGCATATACAAATACAAATTAAATTAAAACAATAATAAAATATTCCCAAACAACTAACCTATATTCCCTACCAAAATAAACATGTACATATAGTACAAAACCAGTGAATGTTTATAAACACCCCAGCACAAAATAAACAATGAATATTAGATGTACAGTTTAATTATTCCACAAAGCAGGAAGATAATTATTCGACATCAATCTATAGTGCAATAATACTATGCTTCATTAATCAGTTAATACTTTTCTGAACAACAGTGATTTCAAGTTGTTCTTTTCTTTATTGTGTATTGTTTTTATGCAGCTGAACATATATTTAAATAACTTACACTGGAATCTTCTTACTATATTAAGCAATTATGTTTTAACTCTTGTTTAAGCATTAAGAGTAATTTGAATAAATCTGGTAGCATAAATATTAATTTTTTAACAAAACATTTTAAATAAGTAGTGAAAGATTAAAAAAATAAATAATAATATGTTTTTAAAGTACACACACACATACAATAGAACATATTTTTGCATAAAGTATTAAATATATACAGATGTTATTAACATCATTTTGTTAATTATTTAAGCAAAAAAGCAAAAAACATAAAAATATATAATTATCAAAACTCAAACCTTACAAATCTACAACTATTCAGTTCAAGACAATCGATTAAAGACATGGGTATTTACTGACATACAAACAAAACTAAAAAATACAGGTGTAAAGTATATAAAGCAGAAAGGATATTTTCGAGTGTAAATATTTAGTAACGAAGGCACATGCAAAACAACTAATATTGTAATAATGATTAACCAATTGACTTAAAAGTCACATTTGTTACACACACAACATAAACAGTTTAATATTATTAAGGTTCAAACCTCATAAAATCCGAACTACTATAGTTAATGTATTTAAGTTGAATAATAGGGTATAAATAAAATGAAGATAATATTATTATCAATATTATCAAAACTCTAACTGCTATAACAAAAATCTTAGGCTCAGTGATCAAAATTCTTCAACACTGTATCATTTTCAAAACTGCTAACCGGTTTCATTATCTCTAGATGATATATTCCAAATTAGTGCTCAAATCAACTACTGAAATTCATAGTGCAATTCATTTTGGATTTAATCTCCATGGAGAATTAAAAAAAATAATAAATGTTTATATATATACATATTATTATTATTATTATTTTTATTTTTTTTATTCAATAGCACAGGCTTTGCCTTTCACAACTTCAGTTTCAGTACTGGATGAAAGTGCTCTTTTAGCAGCAATATTGTAGCAAGATTCTGCAACCAAATTTTTATGGATGGTGGAACTGGCTGCACCAGTTTGTGTGTCCATGACAGGCGTGTGCTATAACAGCTCAATTTTAAAAGTGTATGTTAAACCTGACCTGTAGGAGCTGAATACAGTTAATATTCAGTAAAAAAAATCTAATAGATGTTTTTTTTACAAATGTGGTAGCATGAATGGAAATATCAGTCATCAGGTATAAATAATACCAATGAAGCTCTCTACTATAAATGAGAGGTGAATAGAATTTAAGACCAAACATTTATTAATATGCAATGGAATATGTTTTCAATTAGTCTATAAATGAAGAGTTTAGGATTATCAATGAAACTGGTGTTTACTAACATGGTACGAAAGAAATAGGTATGATACAATATAAATGTATTATCAATAGTATCAAATGTGTATACACTAATAAATGAAGAATAGGATTATCAATAAAACTGGTGTTTACCAACATAGTGAAAAAAATACCACCTATTGGTAGAATATATTATTATAAATATTATACAATCTATAACACCAATAAATGAAGAGTTTAAGTTGAATGATGAAACTGCTATTTACCAACATGGCATGAAAGAAACAGCTATTGGTAGAATATAAATGTATTATTATAAATATTATAAAATCTGTAAACACTAATAAATGATGAGTTTAAGTTTAATGATGAAACTGCTATTTACTAACATGGTAGTAGAATATAAAAACACAATAAAATATAAAGGTATTATCAACATGATCAACGGTCTAAGTATCAATTTTATCAAAGCTGATGTATTTAGATTAACTGATGATGAAACCAGTGTTTACCAACATCACAGCACAACCAAAAACATCAGTTATTAGGTATATAGAGAAATAAAGGTGTACAGTTTTATTCATATACCTCTATTTTGTTTAATAATTATAACGTGAAGCTCAAATCCAACAGGCCTGTCATATGATTATTAAGTATTGTTTTCCTGTATTGTTATTTCAAGACTTAATAATCATATTTCATACATGAAAAAAGGTAATAACAATATTTTTTAAAACCTAATGTCTCTAATCCACAAACAAAAATCAACATTTCAGTATGCATGTTATCTTTAAATATGTATTCATCATCAACTGTTACAGTTCTTGATGAAACGCCTATATGAGAAACAATATTACAATGTATTCAAAACATAATAAATAGAATACACAATTGGTAGTTCATTTTACACATTTTCTCACATTTTACAAAATAATTATTTATAGGTTTAATCCAAGTTTCCACACAAACACAATCTGTTTTCAAAATAATATCCAATAGCATATTCCACAAAAAAAACCCTAATGTTATAGAAACAAAGATTATTCACTCGTGACAATATTAAATTATGTCTTAATTTATCAGAAAGAACACAAGCCATCTAGATATCCTCTACAAAGCTTTTTTCTTGCCCTCAATGTCTGATTCTACACATAAACACAATTTGTTTTCAAAATATTATCTGATACCATGTTCCACTAGATAAAACTAATGCCAAAGAATACACATTATTTGATTGGAGACAATACTGAATTTTGTCTTAATTTATCAATAAGGACATAAGCGGCATAGAAATCCTCTACAATGTATTATTATTTTACCAATAACACACTTTATTAATGGTTACATTGGTATTGGAAATATTTTTAATCAGAAAAATCCCTAGTGGATAACTGACAGGGAGCAATCTCAGATGTACTGCATGTCAGTGGAGTTTTTTTTAACCACCAGGTTACTGAGGCTCTTTCAGATCTTCTACAAAGTTTGTTTTTTCTTGTCCTCTATTTCTCTGTAAACTACCAGCCAAGCAGAGGTTGCCTGATTGCCTTTGATGTCATCTGGGAAGTCCTGCAGATCCTCCATGGCAAATTTCTCATCACTGTCCAAATCATACAGGGGGCAGTCTATGTTAGCAGAAATAATATCCCGTAAACTGAAAAAATAAATTAAATAATAGTAGTAATAGTAGTAGTTGCATAGTAACAACAACAACAACAATATAAATAATGGTGAAAATCACGATGATGACACAATAATTTTCAACATTATATAATGTATTTATTTTTTGACAATTCATTTGATACTTTTTATTGACAGTTATATATGTACTGCATTAGTCAGGTGTTGAAAAAAAGGACTTCTGCATCATGTGATGTTGCATATATATATATATGTAATACAGACACACAGTATAACCTCGATTTACCACCAGCGTGATTTCGGCGGTATATCGAGTTTGTGGTAAAGTAAGGGTGCCAAAGATGTGCGACCATACATACATTTCACTTGATATGTCCACATGTATAGTGTTATACTGTTTGTTTAAAACAATAAAACATAATAATAGAAAAAAAGTAACTCTAAGATGTTGATCTCTTAAAATAGGTATTCACACTATGGAAACACAAACATAATATCCAAACAGCAACATTATAACTTAATCAAAATATGTCCCAGCAATGTATCGTACAACCAACAGTTTTGATACCAGTCCTAAATGAGATGCAGTACAAACAGAGTATTCACTGTTCCTGGAGATCACTGAAGAAACCAAACCAAGTGCTTGAATACATTTTCTGAATGAATCCTTAACTGATAGCATATTATGTTTTTATCAAGTTGGGAAGTGAATCTTGCTTTTTACATTAGATCAATATGGTGTTACAGAAATGCCATCAATAATTTATGTTATTATCTAAATCGATAATTCTGAACTATTATATACCAAAACTGGGACTGGCAAACTTTTGGTCACAGGTCATTAAAAAGTTGTACAGGCAAGTTAAATTATTGATGTATCCCCTATTTTAGAAAAGTTGGGTATACCCCTGCTTTAATGCCATTATATTTACAAGAAACTATCTAAAACATTTAATTTTAATCCAGCAAACAACAAATGCACAGCACCCTGTGTTATTAACTTTGTATGTCTGGTACAAAACTATATTTAGACTGTTTGATAGACTGGGCAAGTGTTCATCACTGAGTCTTATATGGGATTGTTTGATACTGGTTCAAAATAAATACAAACATGAGTTAATATGTAATACAATATGCAATTTTTTTTAGTACCACGTGGGCAATATTTGATATGGTTTTGACTCACCCAACACTCTTTTGACTCACCATGGGCAACCAGACAAACTTAAAGTACACACTCTGGTACAGTATTAGAATACTTATGAAACTCAAATTATGCATTATTTATATGTGTGTAATTCCTTATTTAAGGTAATTATTTCCAGTACAATTGTTTATCAAATATGGACTAGGACAAATTATTAATTACATATGACACAATTTTCCACATAATTTTTGAATTTTTAAACATCAGTGATAATATAATAATAACATCTTAGTGGTTTCTGTTAAATTGCTTTTTTTTTCTTGCTTTTTTTTCTCTGGATCAGGTTACTGAGGGATTATAATGTTCTGAATTATGCATGGTTCTATGTATGTGTGTGTGTTCGGAATGAACAAATGCTTGAAAAATGTATATGTGGAAATATCTAACCCTAGATATGTGTATGACTGGTTGAATATCGTGTAGTAAAATGAAAATTGTTAACATAAAATCTTGTGTTTTCTCCATGTATGTCAAAGAAATATGTACAGTCACGAATCAGGTTTCTACAATCCCAACATCACCCATGTTTCTAGGGACAATAAATAATACATTTTTTATTTTACCTTGTTTCCTTCAAGTCAATAGCATCTTCATTACCATGAACCTGTGGCTGTGCAATTCTCAACAGGATGCAGTCAAAAATCTCCTGAAGAATGAATTCCAGCTTGTTCAGTGTCTGGAGTTGACAGAACTCGATCAGTTTCTCTGTCTGAGTATCTGACAGCTTTTCCTTCATATCAGAACCCAAGTTGTCAAATGCATCCTTAAATACAAAATCATGAATTAGGAGTGGTTCTAGAAAGTTTTAAAATTTGACCTGCTATAAAGCCAATAGATTTGAAAAATGATTTGCCATGCCTATAATTCACTGTAAGTTTGTAATTATAAGAAATATATATTTATATATTTGGTGACCCATGTCAGAACATAACTGGCTGTGAACACTGGATCAGTGTATCCTATAGGTAGATAGACAGACAACAGGCAGACAGATAGAGATGTTTTATTTAACATACACTCAACACATTTGTATCTACAGTAATATGACATCTGGCATATGGTTAAGGATCACTGTGATAGTGAGAATGGAAACCTGCTGCTACCATATAAGCTACTCTTCCTGATATGCATTAAGAGATATTTTATATGCACCATCCCATAGACAGGATATCACATACCACAGCCACTGATACACCAGTAGTGTAGCACTGGCTGGAACAAGAAATAGCTCAAAGTGTCCACCATGTGGAATTGATCTGATGATCCCCAGCAAACACACTTATCTCTGAGCTACTTTCCACTCCTCTGTATTCTAGAAGCCATGAAAATAATTATGTAGAAATACATCTCTCAACTAATAAATATACATTTAATTATTGAAAGTAATAATTGCACTGTGAAAAGATGCATGTTTGAAATCAGGTCAGTTAGGTCATGTCATTAAACTGAACTGTAAATTGTTTTAATATGTTTTAAGTTAATGGTATTTTTAACACAAACATATACAAAAAAGATAAATTTCTAACTATACATTAGAAAAAGTAATCAAAATCTAGAAATAATTGGAAAATGTTCAACATATTCCTCTAGAGGACAATACATGTCTCAGTTAAAAACTAGTTTTCTAGGCCAGTCTTGAGAACAAAAGTCTTCCTAGGATCTTACTTTCTATGACTGATTATTCAGAAGAGAGAAAGAAATGTTTTATGTCATTTTATCTACGGTTATATGGTTTCAGGCCTATGTTTAAGGAATATTATGATAGTGAGAAAGGAAACCCGCCACATAGTTACTCTTTCCAATTAGCAGCCAGGGATGTTTTATATGTACCATCCCATAGACAGGATAGCACATACCGGTTGTGGAGCACTAGCTGGAATGAGATCACTTAGTATGAGTCTTCTTGTAGGCATGGTCTGATGGTAGATCATGGAAGCAGTTACTGTTTTGTTTGAAATGCTATTTGGACTATGACTTTCGCAGAAATATGTTTTTTTTAATTATGGTTTGTTTGTTTGTATTTTTCGTATACCATATACCACTGATAATATAAAGTAAAAATATTTTAAGCATTAATTTATATAGAAAGAGTTTTATCATAAAATGCAATGGCAGCCATTTATGAAAATTTGCAAAACATCATACAAATATTATTCACAAGTAGGTCGCAGGAAAAATACATAAGCAATATACATTATCAAAAAGATCTGCTATTTTAATGTTATAAATATCATGCAGTGTATTCTCAGCCAATAAATGGATATAATAGTGTTTTGACCAAAAAAGGTCATAATTTTTTTTTTAATCAGTTGATATTTCAAATGAATGTGTCATCTTGTTAAAAATTGTTTAATACATTTAATACATTCACCTCTATTTATTCATATCAAAGAATGTCCCTTGTCTCAACACAGCAAAATCATAAATATATATAAAATATCAGTTTACCCAATTCAGAATAAAAACCACAAGAAGATTCCTTTAAAAATTCATATTTAGTCATTTGTTTGTATAACCTATACAAAAAATATAGTTGAGCTACAACGTGACTAGAAATCTTACTTAACCGTAATCTAAATCTACGTATTTGTTATTTCATTAATATATTCCAACCTGGTTATGGGCAGCAAGTATTTGAGATTTTTCTAAGTTCAGAAGCAACCACAAACTCTGCACATGCTTAAACTGGCACACTTGGCGAGCCTGAAATAAAAATATTGACACGTACTTTAGTTACATAACAATGAATTGAACACATTGTCAGTGGTTCAGAATAACAGCCTAATATTCACTTGTAAGTATTAATGTGAGATAAATCACACTCAGAATATGTACTATACTACTGTATGGAAAATACTAATTGTCAAAATGAACTACTATATGTTATTTTGAGTTTAACATTTCATTACAAAAGCATCCAAATTACTTTAAATAGTAGTGATTGAATTTAAGGGAAAAATAAAGATGAAAAACCAAACAATAACATGTGTCTTTTTGTTTTGCACTTTCTGAAAGGTATGATAAATATGTAGGCCTACATTTTATTCAGTATTAGATATTAACATTATTTTCTGTTCTAGAATAATTGCTTATTTTTTATGTTTTAAAATATTCTTCAAAAACAAACATGAAGGTAATCTTCTGACTTGTGAAGTGTATTTCAGTTGTAAAATATCTCAAAATATAATCTGACATCTAATATCAAAGTTACCTTTTCACTTGCATTTGTTATCTTCATCTGCATGTCTAAATGTTCTTTAACACTGCAATACTTTTGGTCATTTGTTTCATTTTTATTTTTCCAAAAAATACTACTTGACAGTAGTTACCTTATTTCTTGATATAATGTTCAAAACCAATTTTTTATAATAGGCGAGAGGGGTCACCTTGAACATAGGGGTACCTTGAACCATGGGCCTTCATTCTGTTAATATAGCCTCTTTGAAATAAATATCACTATAGTGTATATGCCTCTTTGTAAAATAGTGATAACCACCATATTTGAAAACAGCCGTCTTTTGATGTAGACTTTTTACAAGTGTTTTTTCCTATTTTGGCTGTGAAAGCAAAATAGAGAGGGTAACTTTTAGTTTTATTTGTACTATAGATACAACAGTAAACTTTTATTTACTAATTGTGTTTGATAGAATGACATACCTAGCCAATTATGAAAGAAGAAATTCTTGACTACTTGGAACTACAAGAACTATAAATACTTTATTATTTAATTAGTTATTGTAGTAGGTTTTCTCTTTTCTTATCTGTATGATCTTAACTATATGTTTGTTGCTAAATAACCATACAGGGAGAATCAAGTGAGTATGAAGTGTGGTCTGGAGACAATGCTACTGAGTTGACAAATCTGGCATAAAAAATCAGTTGTGGAAGAAAGGCAGATATCATGAGACAATATTTTTAATGTGCATTTTCAAACCCACCATATCAGGCAGAGAAAGAAAAGAAACACCAATGATTCAACTTAGCATGAATATCAGTCAGTACAACTGCCAGTAATTAAACATCTGATGTGTAATAAGTAAGCCTGTATCAGTTGTTTAAGAATCAGTACCATGTGATAACCTTTAAATATCCTTACTGTTTTAATTTAGCAGTGACCCTAGTATGGTTCAACTTACCCCTCTTGCATGTTCAAACTGCCCCACTCATGGGGCATGTTGAACCGCTTTGGATTTAGTTTTTGTCACCACTTTTCACCATTATGAAAAACTGCTAACCAAAATTACTACTGGTTAATTTAAAGTTTAAAACCCAAATTTTGTTTTAGTATACTCAGAAAGACTGATGTTTTATTTTTGTAGATTTTACAGCTAAACTTCACAAACTATGTTCAAGGTGCCCCCTCTACCCTACTACATAAATATAATCCTGGATATTAAATATTAACATTACTTATAGTCATTTGCTTTACATATATTTTTAATTATCTTCTGAGTTGCAATGAGTTGGTTCATGATTAAAATGGCTTTATATAATTTAGCAAAAATAGATTACTGCACCAACTTACATAAAAATACGCCTTTACATATATTTTAAGATTACCTTCTGACTTGCAATGGTTTGCTTCATCTTCAGCACATCGGTCATGAACTGGTATAGAGACTGTGACCCATCGTCTCCGAGAGACTTGAGGAAACACACGGCAATGTCAAGGTTGTTTATTGATTCGCAGATGTCAGGCAGACTGGCGTGAAGTTCGACACTGACCTGAAGCCGCACAGCTGGACTCAGAGATTCCTGAGAAGCAACATAATAACAAAACAAAAAAACATATTGCAGCTAAAATCGTATTTAAAGCTACTATGTCTGCAATATTTTTATTATTTAAACATTTAGAGGAGATGATCAAGTTTTGTTTCAACACAGCCATTTCGCTACTCTCGCTATTTAGATCAACTGCTTATATAAGATTGTTTTAAGTCTGAGCTAAAAAGCAGGTCACTCTGATTTTGAACTCGGATTCCGTTGTGTGAGATAATGTGGCACTTTGACTGTTTTGGAAGTGAGTAATGTCGACAACACCTAAACTAAAAAATAACAGCTTTGTCATTAAAATGACATAGATGGTATTAAAATCAGCACAAACTTGACTTTTCTGCTGCATAATATGGCGGCGAGTCTTGAGGATTATGTAATAGACATTTGATGATATTCATTGGTAGCAACGACTGACGAGTGTCAGAGTAATACTGCTGTGCTTAAATTTTGAATCAGTAATCAATAACAAGCAGATATATAAACAGACATAGTAGTTTTAAGATAGAGAAAGTTTTATTTAACGATGCATTCAACACACTTTATCTACGGTTATATGATGTCAGGCACTTGATTAGAAACCACTACGATAGTGATGCTGCCACATAGGCTTCTCTTTCTGATTTGAAGCACATAGGCAGGATAGCACATACCATGGCTACAGATACACTGGTCATGGAGCACTGTCTGGAATGAGACACAGCCCAAAGGGTCAGCCATGTGGCATTGATCTGACAACCCATGAGTGTATGGGTTTAAAATTACACTATGTCCTGCTACCATGAACCATATCACAGCCAAGATTTCTGTACAAGGCAGAATCCAGAGAAAGTCATTTGCAAGGTTTACAGGATGACTGCCACTCACAAAGAGAACCGGTAAAGCACACATCTCCCCTACACAATCCCTTAGAGGACTGCCACTCATAAGCAGAACCAGTAAGGCACACATCTCCCCTACACAATCCCTTAGAGGACTGCCACTCATAAGCAAAACCAGTAAGGCACACGTCTCCCCTACACAATCCCTTAGAGGACTGCCACTCATAAGCAGAACCAGTAAGGCACACGTCTCCCCTACACAATCCCTTAGAGGACTGCCACTCATAAGCAGAACCAGTAAGGCACACGTCTCCCCTACACAATCCCTTAGAGGACTGCCACTCATAAGCAGAACCAGTAAGGCACACATCTCCCCTACACAATCCCTTAGAGGACTGCCACTCATAAGCAGAACCAGTAAGGCACACATCTCTCCTACACATTTCCCTGAAGGTCTGCCACTACCAAGATTAGCTCGCAAATCCAGACGCATACAGACAGACAGCAATAGAATACATATGTCTGTAATTATGGGTACCCATGTGACGATACCAGGTGTTAGGTTGTTTTAAGACAATCAGAATCTAATAGATTTGTAGAAATATGCTACAAGAGGTATTAATGTAGGCGTTAGCTTGTTGGTCAATCCTTTTATGGAGAGGGACACAGCTCAGTGATAAGCACATTAGCTCATGGTGCTCTTTGGCCTACATCTTATTCCAGTCAATGCTCCATAACTGGTGTATTAGAGTCTCTTGTATGTGCTATCCTGTATGGGATGGTGCATACAAAAGATCACTTGCTGCTAGCTGAAAACAGTAGCCTATGTGGAGGCAGCAGGTTTCCTTTCTCACTATCATAATGGTCCTTAGCCATAAGTCTTATGCCATTTAATCGTATACAAAATGCATTGAGTGTGTCGTTAAATAAAACTTTTCTCTCTCTCCAATCATTGATTAGAGAGGTTTAGATTTCTTACATGTACTTGTATGCCTATGTGTCGTGACCTACTTAAATCCTTGATGTTATCATTCTTAGCGCGTCATATGGTATTTCTACAAGTTTCACCTTGACATAAACTTGTAATGCCGAGTTTACATATTAGTGCTAACTTGTAGAAAATAAACATTCTGCATCTTAAATTATATTGTTTTAAAAATTCAATGTATATAACTGTTGGGTTTTTTTTTAGTTATTCTACAAAGTTTTTCATTTAAAATAGGCTATAAACTGTCGATGGCATCATGTTTAGACCTACTACATCTAATCTACATTCAACAGACAACAGAGATGTAGGTTTGTTTGTTTGTAGGCAATGGTCTGATGATAGATCATGGAAGCAATTACTATTATGTTTGAAATGCTATTTTGACTATGATTTTTGCAGAAATATGTTTTTTTATTATGTTATTCAAGGTGGGATCGATCCAACGATCCAGTGCACCGTCAGCATACGTCCTACCTGTGAGCTACACCCCACTCTAATTAATAACTATAATACATGTCTGGTAGTCAGACTGCATAAACGTTCTGCATGATTTTAAATGTTTCTAGCTGGTTTTAAATATTATATACAGACAAAAAACGTAAAAAATATTTGTTACAAATATTATTCACATATAATTTGTGCTTTTTTAAAAAGATAATGTTTAAGAGACTAAAAAGCATAAAAAATTGGTATTCAACCAAACTTGTTTTTCCTCAACAGGCATAGTAGTTAGAAGGTTAAAATACATGAAAATAATACAAACCTGTTTCACTTTGTTTCGCAGTGTTTCAAACATAACTGCACTAACTGTGTCTGTACGATACAGCATTGTTTCCAGCTACAAAACATAATAATTAAATCACAAATATTGATAAAAGAAATACATCATTTACTCTAAATCTGAAATAATAAAAAAAAGTTAGTGAATTCTCTGCAAGTGGCATTATAGCAAAATAAGACTCCACACTCTTGAAATCCTAAAAGCCTTTTCTCAATATTTTTGCCAACATGGAAATTATTTCACCAATTTTTTATTATTTTCATCATTGGTGCTTTTGGCAACTGATTGTGAGAGCCCTGATTGTTGGCATATAATATATGTAAAAATTTAGAAACATTACCAAGAGATATTTTTGAGATAAAAACAAACAGAACACAACTAAAAACTAAATTCAACTGGTCAAACCACAACCAGATGTAGGTTTCTTGTATACTTGTTTATCTTATGTCAATTATTCTACAAATATCATGGCAATTTACATTAGTTTTTTGTGATTGTGATTGTGATTGTTTTGTCTTATTGAGGTGCTCTAAAATGTGACATTATTACCACCAAATTAGTGGTCTGAAAACTCAATAATAAATCAATATTACACTAAATATTTTTATAAAATAAACTTGAATAAAATGTACCATGGTCAACTCTATACAACTTGTAACAAGTAAGGTTTGTGTGAATCTGCTATAAAAGGCCACCTTTTTTAACAATCATTCATCTGTAACTGGTATTTCATACAATTCATTACATATAGGCTTACAAATACTTTAAGATGGCTGCTATAAGCTAGTGGCCACCATATAGAAGTGGCTGCTGAAACAGGTTTGATTGTTTGTGTGTTTGTTTCTTTCTATGGACAAATGTGTATGGATGGATGGATATATTTACTATTTATTGTTACAGTAGAGACATGATTAAAATGAATACTTTCAAATATCAGACTCAAGTGTTTACATACTGGAATGCTTCCGTTCTGCTGACGCACTCTGGATTTAGCCTGCAAGAACATTTCTTTAAGCTGATGTTCAAAGCCGTCAAAGTCATACTCCACTTTGGTTCCCTCTCCGAGCTTGAAGGAATAGTTACAGTTGGCTAGAACCAGGGGTAACAAATCTCTCTCTGGGTGGAAACAAATTATGTGGTTTGCCTTTAGGTCTTTCAGCGAAACTTCAGGTACACTACTGTGGAAAAACATGTGTAAAACAGTAATTATTTGCATCAGTTTGCAATACTGTATTTCATGATGGGCAAAGTTACAATTTTAAAATTTACATATTGTACCATATTCTGGTACATAATGCTAATTAACACTGCATTAGTGTAACAGATTTTAAATTGCAAGTTTCTTTTAAGCAACTTGACACTAATCTGGTGACTGCATAATCAAATAAATACAAATTTGTGAAATATTTATTTATTCATTCATGGCTTACATCAAACTCTGTGATATCGGGAACCTTATATTATGTTCTTGATGATCTTTCACATAAAAACAATGTTAAAACGGTAAATTATTAAACATTTTTTTAAACTCAGAAAAACCCCACCTTCAAATAATATTTTGTATTTTAAATAGCGAATTGAATGAATGAATGTTTAACAACACTCAGTCATGTAAAATTGTGAAATAATGAAAAGAAATTGCAATAATAATTTTCTTTTCATGCTTAAGTGTCATAAAACCTATCATCATTTTACCAAACATTATACAATAAGAGTGTAAACTATATCCCTTCTTTTCGAGGTAAAAATAAATTAGAAAAACAATAACCTGTGTTTTGTAACTGCATAGTACTGTTCTAGGAACTCATTGTGTTTTCTCAGAAGGAACTCCAGCAGAATGTAGGAACACAGTCCTGGACCGGTAGTCGATGGCAACAGGACAGCAAGCTGAGAGTCGGGGGTTATCCTCACATTCCTGAATTCCTTTGGCAGTCTGACCAGCCCACCATGTAAACTCCAACATCCTAACAATATCAGAGCCTGTCAGTTATTCATCTTTATCTAAGCAACCACCAAAACACACATTAATGCATTAATACTCAGCAGCTGGATGCAAAACACATTCTTACAACACATTGACAATATCACAGCACAATAATGTATGAATCATGAGTAGTTCACCAACGCTAACAATATCAGACACATTGATTTATTAATCATGAGTAGCACATCATGTAAATCCAAAAACCCTGACAGTATCAGAGCACATTAATGTATGAATCATGAGTAACTAAATGCTGAGTTTTTTTACTGTACTCGTATTATTTTAGAAACGGCTTTCCATTAGTAGCACTTTCACACACACAGGACAAGATCTATAACAAGTTAGGCAATGTTCATCTATACAGTGAACATTTATCTAAGAATTTAATTGAATTACTTAGAAAAAAGACTTAGCTTCCTGTGAAAACAATAACTTTTCTTTACATGAAATATACTTTCGTTTCTTACCATAGTTCAAGAGTTTTTCTTTCACACATTCCCAAGCTGCAGTAAAGTCATCAAAGAGTTGTTGCATGTTGAGGCTGTTGTCTGAGAGAAAAAAATTCATCAGAGAGAGAAATATTTTATTTAACTACACACTCAACATGTTTATTTATGATTAAATTGTGTTAGGCCTATAGGTAAGGACCATTATAATAGTGAGAAAAGAACCCACATAGGCTACTCTTTCCAATCACCAGCAAGGGATCTTTTGTATGCAATATCTCATAGACAGGCTAGCACATAGCACATCCTTTGATTTACCAGTCATGAAGCACTGGCTAGAATGAGAAATAGCCCAATGGATCCATCATAATTATGTAATCAATCTGATGACCAACTGCATCATTAAATAAATAAATAAATAAATAAATAAATAAATAAATAAATAAATAAATAAATAAATAAATAAATAAAT
>JAUTBY010011124.1:0-26845 GCA_032361585.1 Peltospira operculata | reverse complement strand
AAAGTATGTTTCTTGGGATAATTTGGTACAATCTGAAAACGCTGAGGAAGAATTTACAGAAAATTTTTGACGCTATCCTAAAATCAATGTCAATATTTAGTAAATTTGGATAATTGTTTGCAAGAATATTTTTTAGTTTTCCGAGTGTATTTTGTGTCGTATAGTCCTTATTTTTAAATTCTCCCTCAATAGAAACTATTCCTCTATAAAAATGATTTAAACAATATTCCATTAGTTGTGTAATTAGTGGAATATAATATATCTTTGCTTTTGTTACATCTTCAAGACCAATATCATCAAATTCATTGTATAGATCTAAAATGTTATAGTATGAATTCAATGAATAAAAAAACTTATCCATACATGAATAAAAGACGCTAAGAAATTTATCTTTATCTTTATCATATAAAGCATTTAAGCCAATCAATACTTCATTCTCAACACTCTTGCTACGGTAATACTGAGGCTCATTTGTTATAAAATCACTCAAAATACCTATATAGAAAAAAGGCAAATCATTATCTATAGAAAACTCTGATGAGATCAAATCAATTTTACCTGACAAATCAATTTTATTATTCGAACTACTGTTATATTGAATAAAAAGTTTTTCTAAAAGTTCATTCATGGCCTATAAACTCTTAACATTATTTTCGCCAATATATTCAAAGCCAATTAGTTCAGCAATATAATCTTGAATAATTTCTTCCCTGCGCTCAACAAAGGCATTAAAAGCTTCTGTGATATCTTCTTTTGTACTGTTTTCATCAATAGAAAGAAGTATCTGGTACATATCATTATTAATAAAATGCTTATCCAATATAGCTTTCACGGTATCTACATCATTACCATTATTCTCTAGCATCTCCTGAAGATAAACTCCTGGTGCTTTTTTAGAAATTCTTTTATTTGTTCTTGAGCCAATAAGCGTACGGTTTGCAACCATATCCCAATCCACTTCTACACCTTTGTTTTCTAAAAACTTTTTAGGGAAAATATGGTGGTCGTCTAGCTCGTCTGTGGAAAATTTCAATTTATCATTTTCATAGAAATCCTTTGCATCGTGCATAAATAAAAGATTGAATACTCCCTTGTATACGGAATTACCTGCATATTTTTTATCATGAGTTGTAAATGTTTTATAAAGTATATTACGCATTTCAGAAACAACTTCAGGGATATTTTCAGAGTCACCAAACCATTTTAATAAATCTTTATAGTCTTTTGTTAGCTTGGTATCTGTAGAACCTGCATATCTCTCACTAAACACTGAAGACCAATACCATTGGTTGATTTTAGATATCTCTTTTTTGCTATTTTTAAATAGTGCGAGCATCACCACCGTCATAGGTTTATACGGCAACCATTTATTGACATCCCCAATGCCATATTCATTTTTATCTAAAAGCCTTTCAAGCACATCATCATTTAAGACTTTTGCTGTTTCATGCCATATGCTCTTGTTGATATGTTTTTCATTGATTTTTAGCATATCTCGTGCTCTAATACTCAAATTTTCATAGAGTGCTATTGCCTGTATAAAATAATAAGGTACCGTTGTATCTCGCTTGTTGTCTAATGCAAACTTTTGAATATTACTATACGCATCAAAACTTGCTTCCCACTCTTCTCTGAGGTTCAAAAATTTATATAGTCTTGCAGTAAGTAGGTCAAATACTGACAGCTTCACACCTGTTCTATTGATCTTCTCAAACAACACTGCAATTGTCTCAGGCTTTTCGCCAAGTGGCACATCTAGAGTCAAAACATTGTAGCTAATGACATTATTGATATAGGCTCTAATTTTTTTGCCTTCTTCATCGCTATAGTCTGACTTATAGTTTTCATACCATATCTCGGTAAAATCGTCTCTCAAAAAAGAAAAGGGTATAAGTCTTTCCTCTTTGAGGGTTTGCATATCGTATGCATCATTATTTAAAAGAGCTTTGTATTTCCGATAGTATATTGACCAACTAAACACAGCATCATCAATATTATCATCTAGTAGCTCATTTATATCAATAAAAAACCTATAGGGATGAGATACATTCTTTAATGTTGTTTCAGGACAATAAAGTGCATAAAAATACGAACTCAATCTCTGTTGACCATCCAAAATGAGAAGATTAGAGTTAGCTCTAAAATTGGGATTGACCAATTTTGCTCCCTCTATAGCAATCGTTTTAAAGGGTGGATTACTAGGTTCAACATTATGTACCAAAAACGTACCGATGAACATATCTTCAAGAAGTGATTTCAATAGCTCTTCGACATCTTGGCGCGTCCAAACAAAGTTGCGCTGAAAATCAGGAAGCATAACTTCTCCTGCATGCGCTTTCTTTGTTAAATCTAATAAACTTTTTGACCCTTGGCTAAGTTGCATTACCCTCTCCCTCTAAAATGTACTTTCAGTTTGATTACTCTAGTTAACCCATTGATCTCTTTAATGATTGAAAGCTCTTTGATATATTTCAACTTTTCATTAATTCTATCTTCTTCTGGCAATTCATCAAATCCCTCGCCCATCATCGCTTTGTTCCCCTGAAAATAAAATTCTCTATTATGGGGGTCATCATCCATCTGGATAAAAAATGTTCTCAAAGTATCATCTTCAGCCAATTTTTCTTCATTACTATCTTCATGTTCATAATAAAGTATTTTACAGTTTACTTCATCTCCTTCCGCAAATAATTCATCAGGAAACTCATCATAACTGATTAAATTAATTAACTTTCCATACTCCGTAGTTCCAAATAAAAAAGTTGGAAACCTCGATACTCGAAGGTTATCAAGATTAAAGATGAAATTATCTATATATTCAATGAATGCATTATGCTCTTCTCTAGAGATAGCTATTTGCTCCATGTTGCTAGGATTATTTCGACTTAAAATATTCTCATATAAAAGCTCTAGTAATTCCATGACCTCCTCACTGCTCTGCTCGGTAGTATCTTCAATTAAATTTTTTGCCATTTCTTTAAAGATAGGAAATAAACTTTTTCTATGATAGTACTCTGGCGGTACATTATTTACAAGATAGTTTATTCCGAGCAATACATCGCGCAATATTGGAATCCCAGAATGAGACACCAAGTTAATTCCATGAGACCATGCAAGTTTTTCAGCCTCGTAATCAAATCCTCCTGCTGAAAATATTATTGGTATATCTAAAAATCTTACTTTATCGTCAATATCACGAGAATGATAATTTTCAGAAAGGTCTTTATATACTCCAATATATTCTCGTATAAAAGATTTACTTACAGACTTGAACAAAGTGCCTGATTTTTTAGTCCAATATTTACACTCACTTAAAAGGCGAATGGGATAAACAAATGGAATATTCTTACTATAAATCCCTGTAAAATCAATTTGATGTTTTGTTCCTCTTCCCTCTATTTCCCCATCTAGAGATACTACTCCACATTTATAATCTCTATTTACTCTATTATTTTGCCGACAAGGCAAAAATGAATTTTGCTTAAGCAGATGGGCAATAAATATTTCATATATATATCCTTTTGCTTGTGCTTTAGTCATATCTACACACCTTATTGTCCAACCAAATTATATTTTCGCTCACGTTTTCTAAATGCTTCTTTTCCACCCTCAAGCTTAAGTAAATCATCGCGACTACCTACATCCTCAATTGTTAAGTATTTAACCTGGGTTAAACCATCCGTATTTTCAAGTTTAATTACAAGTTCTGAATCAGCATTAAGTACAAAATTTGCATTGTGTGTGGCAAAAATTACTTGTCTTTTTGATTTTTGCTTTTTAATGAGCTCTACGAGATAATTAGCAATTAAAGAACTGTCCAAATGCGCTTCCGGTTCATCTATAATGATAGGATTATTTCCAAGTGACAACAGTACTACAATTACAGCTGTACACTTTTGACCAAATGAAGAATTTTCCATTGATCTTCCATCATAATAAACATTTAAAATTTTATTATCATTAATGTTTCTTTTTTCTTTTTCAATTAACAACTTATAAATATAAAAGTTTGTGTCAATTGTAAAGATTTCTTGTATTGCCTCATATGCATGGGTAGATCTACTATCAATTTTTGCAACAAACTCATTTCCTTTATCTATCCTCAATACATCATCAAAATCAACTTCCCTCAAGTAATCCATAAATGCTTTTCTAAATGAACTTATTCTACTTCGGATACCCAACTTATTCTCAAGCTCTTCAAAAACATTTATAAATATATCTTGATTTAATTCATACTTAACTGTAATAAGTTTTATCTCAGAAGGATTTTCTTCGGCTATCTCCGCAAAAGTAGCGTTGATTTTTCCTAATTCATCATCAATAGTTTCTTTAAAATTTTGTATTTTATTATCAATATCCGTAGTACTAAAATTACCTATTCTTCTTTTTATCTCTACAATGTCATTAAGATTAGTCTGAATATTCTCTCTAATCAATGGAATATCATTGCCTGCTAATTGAGCATCTTGAATATTCTCATCGCTTAAGCCTTTTTCCTTGAGATAGACTTCTATGGCCTTATTTTTTAGTTCAATTTGCTCTCCCAAACCTTTTAATAGTTCTTTGTCTTCCGAATAATCTTTTGTTATATACTTTTCAAATACTGCCGTTAAGTCCAAACTCATTTCATTATAGTAACTATCATAATTATTTATTGGTGGATCAACTACGTGATACTGCTCGGTAATAGTTTTAAGCTCATCGAACAATACTTTATACCTACTTCTTGAAGACTCTATGGCCATCTTTTGCCTTTGAAGTTCATCAAGTTCTTTTTTGACCTTTAGGTATTCCTCGTCAGTGAATGTCTTTACTAAATTGTTTTTGATTTTTAATTCATTCTTCAGATTAAGTAAATCACTATGCAATTCAAGTCTTTTTTGCCTTAATTCTATCTGTCCATCAAATACATTTAGACTATTTGTAACGCCATCTTCTATGGCTGACAATCTGCCGCCTGATTTTTTATCTAGCCTTTTATAAATAGCACTTGTAAAAGAATGTGAATTTGTAGCAAATTTCTCAATAGTATTTTGAGCCAAGAATTCAATATTCTCTACAACATCTGGATTGAAATCAATATACTGTGACGGATTTTGAATATTCAATTTTGAGAAAAAATTTCCATTTCCTATACCTATTTTTTCTGCTATCAAATTCAATAGTGTACTTTTGCCACTTCCTCTGCCACCAATAATGCATGTTAGATAAGGACTGAAATATATTGGATAATTGGCGCCTGAAAAACAAAAATTATCACCATCCCATGTGACCGAATCATCAAAGCCTAATACCACACTATCCAACTTATGTAGTGGTGGTTGTGGCACATTATCCGATAAACTCAGTCGATACTCTGGCTCATATACAATTTGTCTCAATCCCTCAAATGTCAATTCTGATTTAATCCAAACAATTTCAGACTCCGTAGTATTGAATCTTTTTCCCAGTTTATTTGTCAAATCATCAAAAGAATGCGAGTCTGAGCCTGATAAAATTGCTTTAGGTGGCAATCCGAACTGTTCCCTTCCTTCACTCTTATTTAAATAAAAATCCCTATTGTTTGATGTCCCAAAAAAGATATGGCACTTTTTGTCTAGCTCTTTGGCATATTCTCCACCTCTACCATCATTATTGCCGGGACGCAATGAGCCATAACCATTTGCTACACCAATTATTAAATATTCATTTTCACTAAAGTTTTCTCTTAGTTTTTTAATTAAAATATCTACCTGAACCATTGCTTTATCATAGCCAATAGCACTCAAATCTTCAGCAGTACAAAACTTATTAGTTAATGCGTGATCATCCGTTGACAAAAGCTCTAATCTCGTTAAAAAATTATTTATTTTTCCAAGCGTATCTTCTGCATTAGAGAACACTATATGTATTTGAATATGCTCGTTACTACTATTTTTTGAATCTAGCCTAAACTCTATATTAGGGAAAAAAATCTTATTTGACTCAGGATATAGTTCCCTGCACTTCCTTATTAAAGTAAAATAATTATCAACTGAAAAATAATCAGTAATTCCAAAAGCACTCACATCAGAATCGTTAATAATTCTACAAAACATGCTCCATTCGTCGTGGTGCCGATATTGATTATTTAATTTTGTAAATGGTGTATGTACATGCAAATCCCACTTTCTCCATTCTGACCCTTTAAAATTACTCACTATTCATCCCCCTACAAACTCTTAACATCATCAATCCCAAACTGCTTCAATATCTGAATGGCATTGGTCTTGACTTCTGCGTCTTTGAAGCCGTTGTCTCTGAATACGACCCTCATCAAATCATCTGACTCATACTTCTCTTTGAGTCCTGCTATGGCTTCTACAGTGTCAAGCCCAATCTCTTCATCTAGGCAGATGACTAGAGAGCCCAAGCCTACGACATAGACTTTTTTACCTGCAAGAGTGAGTTCTTCGATGGGGAGGGTGAGGTCGAGTCCGTATTTGAGGAGTATCTCATAGAGGAGGTCTGATTCAGTACGGTTGTCCTTGATGTTGCTGACCGCATCAAAGAGGCTCTGTTCGAGGTCTTCGCTGTCTGGATCCCATGCCTTGATGTTAGAGCTGTCTAGTTTGAAGACTTTGAAGCCGATATCGAGGTTTTCTATGCCCTCTTTGTCTGCATTCTCTTCTTTTATCTTCTCTCCTGCTCTTCGGATGCGTTCTTTTCCTATTTCGGTAATCATATGTGGTTTGTTAATTTCATCTAAAAAGCTTAGTGCATTTTTTATAATTTCTTTTGCGGGACCATCTACTTTTAATAATGTCTCATCAAGATTCTCAGGTAACTGAACACAAATATATTTTCTAGTACCACCATCCTCACTATTGAGTTGCATTGTTGCATGAGCAGTTGTACTTGATCCACTAAAGAAGTCTACAATTAAATCATTTTTGCCGACTATAAAAGTAAGAAAATGTTTAAGTAATGTACTTGGTTTTGGATTTTGGAATATATTCTTTCCAAATAAATTTAATAATTCAGAACTACCCTTACTTGTAGTTCCATGTGTGGTTAAGATAGATTCTTCTAAAAAAATACTTCTTGGCTTTTTACCTTCAGGTAGTCTTTGTTTGAAATGAATACTCCAACCTTCTTTTGTTTCAAAAAATCTTATTTCACCTTCTTCCTTATCCTTTAAAAATCTAGTCTCTGACCTTAGCCAACTTATTGGATTACCTAAGTCATCTTTATCCAAGATTGTTCCATCTGGACATTCAATAGAATAATATTGTTTTCCTGATTTCCTTTTAAATGTATCCCAGAAAAACAACCCCTTTTCATCTTTTTCTTTATATCTTTTTAAATATTCTGGTTTATATGGCTCAAAAAAGCTATGCAAATTCACTTCATCTTTTGCATAAACAAGGACATACTCGTGCTCAACAGCAATATACTTAGAATCATTGCCTCCACCTTTTTTATTCTGCCAGATCAGATCAGCAATATGATTAGTTTCACCAAAAATTTCATCACAAACAGTTCTAAGTTTTGAATACTCTACTTCATCTATAGAGATAAAAATAACCCCATCATCTTTCAACAAATTCCTAGCCAACTTCAACCGTGGGTACATCATATTGAGCCAGTTGGAGTGGTAACGCCCTGAAGCATCAGAGTTGGTAGAGAGCTTGTTGCCCTCTGTGTCTACCTGCCCCGTCTGCTCCATGTAGTTGCGGATGTTGTCTTTGAAGTTGTCTTTGTATACAAAGTCTTTACCCGTATTGTACGGTGGGTCGATGTATATCATCTTGACCTGTTTGTGGTAAGACTTTTGCAGGAGCTTGAGGACTTCTAGGTTGTCGCCCTCTATGTAGAGGTTTTCTGTACTCTCCCAGTCTTTGGACTCCTGGGGTGCAGGACGAAGCGTACCTGTACTAGGTGTTTGGGCTATGCGACGAGCCGCTGCTTTGCCGTTCCAGTTGAAGCTGTAGCGTTCTTCTTTGCCCTCTACATACTCCCCAAGCGTAGCCTCTAGAGCCTCAAAGTCTACCCGCCCCTCTGTAAATACATCGGGGAATATCTCTTTGAGCTTTTCTATATTTTCTGCCACTATGTCCATACTCTTACCATCTAGTTTTTCCACTGTTTCTCCCTCATCTTAATACATAAACCCAAATAACCACAACGGGATCTTGTTTCCAAATCCCACTTCTATATCATCGGCTGCTATGTAGGCATTTTCCAGCTCTTTGATCTGCTCGAAACCCTTGTTTTTTCCGCCTACCTCTACGGTGTACTTCCCATCGATGAGGAAATCCCCCTCATGTGCCAGAAGTATTCGCTCGTCTATGAGTTTAGGCTCATTGTAATCAGCACTTTTGATCTGGTTGACGAAAAAAGCCTCTCTCTGTGTGCCTCTGTCCGCGTTGTGCGAGATGGCATGCATGAGGTTGGTGTTGTACATGAAGAGTTTGTCAGGTTTGGAGATGACCCCGTAGCCTCTGGCTTTCTGGTTCACCGAGTTGGTCAGGCTACCTAGCTCCAGATAATGCAGGTACTCCAGCAGTGTGGGGCGAGATACCTCTACTGAGGTGGCCAGTTTGGAGATATTGGGTTTGACAGGTACTGAGGTACTGAGCAGGTAGACCAGTTTTTTGATCTTGTCTATCTGGGCATGCTTGATGGTCGTAGCATAGGGCATATCTACTTCAAGGATCTGGTTGATGATACCTATGAGGTGATGGGTATAACTCTTCTCATGCTCTACCATAAAGGGATAACATCCATCTATGAGGTACTCCTGGAAGTGTGCCAGAGGTTTGATCTCTCTGATGATGCGCGAAGCGATGCTGATATGGTCATGCAGTATCTCTTCTAAACTATAGGACTCAAAGTGACCAATGTTTTTAAAGAGCAGATACTCACGAAAAGAGAGATTTGCCAAGCGGTACGGCACTACCCTGCGGCTCAAGTCCGCCTGCTGCTTGCTGATCTGTATCATGGAAGAGCCAGAGATGACCAGTTTGAGTCTGCTGGAGTCATAGAGACTTTTGATATGTGTTGACCACTCATGGTATTTGTGTATCTCATCGATATAGAGTACTTCGCCACCAAACTTCTCAAACTCCATCGCAAACTCATAGAGTGAAATGTTTTTGAAATAGGGGTTATCTACAGAGATATAGAGTGCAGAGGTATCATCTCGATAATGCTCCTTGAGGTGTTGGAGTATCATAGTGGTTTTGCCTGAACCTCTCTGTCCTGTGATGAGTAGACAACGCTCATCCCAATCTATCTGGGCATACAGGTAGCGCACATGCTGATAAGGGATACTCTCTATCAGCCTCTGCTGTTCTTGAAAAAAGAGTGTAAAATCTATCATCTAAAACCTTATTTTATTTGTTAAATACATTTTACACTTTTTTTTACTTTTTGTAAAGTATATTTCATCGCAAACCCTCTTTTAGTACATTTATCTCCTCTTCTATACTTTTTATCTGCATATTGAGCCGTACTTTTGCATTGAACTGGGACTCTTTTGTGATACGGCTCTTTAGAGCGCGTACCTGCTCCTGCAGAGGGCTTATTTTGTCGAGTATCTGTTTTTGGCTGCTGGCCTGTTCTGTAGAGAATACCCCACCGAGTAACGAAGCCTGCAGTGCCACGATGCGGTGGCTGATGTCTCGATAAAATGTATAGAAGCTCTCAAAAGAGAGCTGTTTGATCTGCATACTCTCAAGAAAAGCTTTTTGTTCAGTAGTGGGAGAGCGGAGATCTATCCACCCACCATAGAGATACTCCTCTACCGTAAGTTTGGAAGTATCTGCCTGGTTGATGCGCTTGGGTGCGGTGGAGATACATAGCTCGTCATGATAGGTCATCATAAGTACCACAGGGTACGGGATACGGTGAATGACCTCTGCGATCTTCTTGAAGTGTGCTTTACTCTCTAGTACTACATGGATATAGGCTGCCTCTATGTACTCCAGAGACTCTGTCACAAGTGGCGGTATGTTTACTGTGGACTTTTTGAGTGTGTGCGTCCAGACGATGGAGGCTACCTCTTTGCTGAACTGCTCTTTACTTGCTCTGTTGAGCTTGGCCAGTTCATGAAACTGCTTTTTGAAAAGCCGCTGGTTCAGATAACATGGCTCTGGTATGCCAAGGCTCTGCAAAAAGGTTTCAAATGAACTGACAGAAATTGACACTATAGCACCACCAGGTAGGAGATGATCTCAAAATCCTCCATGCCCTTGAAGGTATCGGCAGTCAGTACCGTACCCCCTCGCGCAAAGAGACTGGCTACACCACTCTCCTCTTTTTTACCGATGATACTCTGCACTGCAGTAGAGAAAAGTGCTTGATACTCCTGCATCTCTTTACCATGTTTGGTCTGCGCATGAAAGCGTGCTACAGCATCCTCTATGGCAGACCTCTCACCTTTACAAAGCTTTTTATAGATGTCTAGTATCTTTTTGGCTTGGGTGTAGACATACTGTACTTCGCCCTCTGGTGTCACAAAGACCAGATAGTATGGATCTAGTGCATAGTTGGCAGTGTGTATCTTGTCATTGAGTAGTTTGAGACAGAAGATCACCCCTGAACCAATACTCTCACGAAGATAGGCATCCTTTCTGGATACTACTGCACATAGACCTGTAGGTGCCGTCTCCAGATCGTGACCATGATCTTGCAGGTATGCCATCAAGTCCATTTTGAAGTCATTGAGTGTGAGGTCTGTGATGGAGATACCACCCGAAAGCTCCTCTACATCTACTACAGCATCTTGCAGTTGCTTGAGTTGTTTTCGTCTGTACTCCAAGTCATTCATCTTTTTCTTCTCATCATAGTCGATGATATTCTCTTCACCAGTAGCAGAGACATCCAGTAGCACCATACGTCCACTGACCCTCGCTTCAAGGTTGATGTACTCATCCAGCTCCATATTTGGCCAGAAGTTCACTAGCTGGACAGAGTCATTGGTAGAACCCAGCCTGTCTATACGTCCAAAACGCTGTATGATACGTACGGGGTTCCAGTGAATATCATAGTTGATGAGATAGTCACAGTCCTGGAGGTTCTGCCCCTCTGAGATACAGTCTGTGGCAATGAGGATGTCTATCTCTTCTCTGGCTGAAGGATCGATCTTGGCACGCTCTTTGGAGACAGGAGAGAAGTTGATGAGGATATTGTTCATATCACCCACCTTGACCCCTGGCATAGTCGTAGCATTCTGACCTGCTCCACGCACCAGAGCAGTATGCAACCCATACTTCTGCTCCGCCCATTGTGCGATATTTTTATAGAGATACGCTGCCGTATCAGCAAAGGCGGTGAAGATGATGACCTTTTTGTTCTCGCCATTGACAGGATTCTCTATCTTTCGGGAGAGTTCAAACTGGAGACGCTCCAGCTTGGCATCTCTACTATGATCTATCGCCATAGAAGCATCAAGTAGCTCTTGGAGTCTCATTTTATCCTCTTTGAGGTCTTGTTCCCAACGAATGATATCGACATCCTGTAACAGTACCTTGACCTTGCCTCCCACCAGAGAAGAAGCAAACTCTTCAGACTCTACATCGACATCCAATATACTCAGGTCACTCACATATTCACTGCTATGGTCAGCTATCATCTCCAAGATCGTATCTATCTTGTAGAGAAGCTTCTGTAGTGTGAGGGAGAATGAGTTGATCGAGCTCTCCATCCGTTTGAGCAGATTGACCCGCATCAGATGGATCAAACTCTGTTCTCTATCAGTCTGGCGAAAAGTGGATCCTCCCTGAAGAGCGATATCATATTTACGATCATACTCTTCTCTACGGTCTGCCTTGACATATTTGAGGGGTGCATAGGCACTGAGATTGAGCTTGCGAATACTACGATTGATCTCCAGTAGTGGAGGGAACTGCTCTTGGAGGTCAATATCCGATTTGATATTCAGCGGGGTCTTTCGCTTGGGAAACTTGCCTATCTCTTCTATATTATAGTACTTCTCGATATGCTGGCGTGAGCGTGCGATCGTCACCAGATCCAGCAGTTTGAAGTAGTCCATATTCATCATATCCAGAAGTGTATCCACATTTTTCTGACTCTCTCCCAGATCCAGCCATGTATTGAACTTCTGTTGTGCTCTCTTGAGTGTGAGCTCTACACTCTTGATCCCCATCTCCTCAAAGACAGTATCATCCCCTTCGGTGATAAAGGCCACTTGATTTTTGAGATCGGTCATACGGTTGTTGACCGGTGTAGCAGAGAGCATGAGTACTTTGGTTTTGACCCCTGCCTGCAAAATATCCTCCATCAGCTTAGCATAACGGGTTTTACGGGTTTTGCTTGGGTTGTTATTTCTGAAATTATGTGATTCATCTATCACTACCAGATCATAGTTCCCCCAGTTGATAGTACTGAGGTTCATCTCTCCTGATCTGCCACTCTGTCGTGTCAGATCCGTGTGGTTGAGTACATCATAGTTGAAACGATCCTCTGCAAAAGTATTGCGTTTGTCATTGACCGTATACACCGTCCAGTTCTCACGAAGTTTTTTGGGAGCAAGTACCAGTACTCTGTCATTACGCAGTTCATAGTACTTGATGACCGCCAGTGCTTCAAAGGTCTTACCAAGCCCCACACTGTCAGCGATGATACAGCCGTTGTATCTCTCCAGCTTGTCTATGGCTCCAAGAACTCCGTCTTTTTGAAAATTATAGAGCTTGTTCCAGACAATGGTATCTTTGAACCCTGTCTTGGTCTTGATGATCTTCTCTTCATCAATATCATGCAGGATATCTTTGAAGAGATGATACAAAGTAACAAAATAGAGATACTCCGGTGCATTGTCCTGATAGAGCCTTTTAAGAGCTTCAAGCATCTGTTCCTTGACATTGTGTGTGACAGCATCATGATTCCATAAAGAGTTGAACCATCCCAGAAGCTGATCTGCACTCTCATGATCTGTGATCAGTGTATTCATATCAAAACTGCTAGAGGGACAATAGCCCAAACCTGAGCAGGTGAAATTCGAACTGCCTGTAATAGCGATCTCCTCAGATACATTGACATGTAGCAGTTTGGTAGTAATAGTGCCATATGTCTTGGCCTCCTCTACCTCTACCTTCTCCTTGAGCCACGCAGCACACTTTCTGGCAATATGCATCTGCTGCATTTTGTTTCGTTCCGAGATCTCATGTTCGTCACCCAGTAGCGAGACAGGAGCTTTGTCCTCAAAAGAAGGTAAGGCCAATAAAAGTCTGGCATCTTTGATATGTTTTAGCTCTTTGCGTAACTTATGATATGCAAAAATAGAGAAGTGATCTGTCACAAGTGAGAGAGAAGCTCCTCTGCTCAGATACTCTTTGAAAGTATCACCCACCAAGCCATTCTGTTTATTGTCTAAGATCATACTTTCCTCCAAAAACTTGTATCTATTATATTGTATTAGGATTAAAAAGATGTGGAGAAAAAAAGTATTTCCAAAATTTACAGGTTTAGATCACTTATTTTCTTATAAAGCATTTTAAAAAGTACATTTTTCTTAAAAAAATTTTACTGTACATAATATTTTTATTACTAGTTGTTTAATATCCATTATATGGTTATCTTATATAAGTATACATTTTTTCTAATAAAATTAAATTTGAAACTGCGAACGTGCGCGGAGTGAACTGTTTTTTTCCTAGGGACTGATGCCTCTGGCGGGAGAGGCCAGCGGATTTGTGGTACGTCACCTGAGTGCAGACTTTATCGCATCGGCCTCCCTGGGGGATATGCTGGAGGTGCAAAGCCGGATTTTAACACGCAAACGCAGCTCTATGGTATTGCAGCAGGAGATCTACAAAGAGTCGAAAAAAATCTTCTCTATGGAGGTCAGACTTGCCTATATCTCCGGCGGCAAAGTCTCCAGAATCCCCCAAAGCTTGCTTGATGTGCTGGAAAATGTGCTATAATGCGGTAAAAAAAGAGGTATATCCATGAGAAAACTGTTACTGTTGTGTTCTCTGTTCTCTCTCTTTGGTGTACATCTCTATGCAAAACCGGTATTCAAACGCTACCCGGTCAAATCCGGGATGATCCTCTATGATATCAACACCACCGGTGTGGCTCCAGGCCTGACGACACATACTATCGGTGTCTCCAGACTGGTCTTTGATGACTGGGGTGCCAAAGAGCTCAAAGAGGACGATGCCACAGAGATACAGAAAGGAGATTTCAACGAAGAGATCGCCAGACATACCATGAGCAAAATGGACTATGGTACCATCTATACCGTAGACTTCGATGAGAATGTCACCTATCAGACACGCGACAGAAATATTGATATTGCCATCGCACAGGGGGCTGATATGTCGGATGAGAGCCTTGAGATTCTCAAAGAGATGAAGGCGATGAAGCTGGGGACAGAACAGGTCGCGGGATACACCTGTGACATCTGGAAGACCAAAGACCAGACGATCTGCCTCTACAAAGGCATCCCGCTGAAGATCACGGTCAAGACACAGGGCTTCAGCTCTACCAGAACCGCACAGATGGTGATCCTGGACAAACCCATTGCCGAGAGTGAATTTGCCCTGCCCGGTTTTGCGGTAATGACAGATGAAGCCTATACAAGCAATCAGTCTGCAGCTGTCAACACAGCCGACTATATGGCTGCCGTCGAGGAGCTCAACCATAAGATCAAGTCCATGGGTATCAATCTGGAGGATGAGAATGTCACCCTTACCAAAGCACAGGAGATCGAGGTGATCAATACGCTGGGTGCACGCTATCTTGCCAAACAGAAAAAGCTCCTCCCCAAGCTCATGGTCGCACTCAAGGGTGCCAGAGAGTGTATGAACCACTCTGAAAACGGCAAAGAGGCTGCCACCTGCATCAAAGCGGTCAACCGTATCAATGAGGAGCTGGGAGACCAGACATCCAACTACGACTATAACAACTGGAACCGTGAGAAAAAAGAGCTGATTATCAAAGATATGGATCAGGAGATCAAAGATCTCAATGTCACCATTGACTGTGTGACCAAATATGACAAAACAACGGATGTGATCGAATGTACCGAGGGTACACTCGAACCCAAGATATAATCCAAAGCACCCTTTTGGTATAATCGCGGAAAAACTACGTGCTATGTGTTGCGTGTTATGTATTACGACAGAGATCTCGTAGCACGTAACACGCCATACCTAACACATCCGAAGGATATCCCCTTGAGTGATACTACCAAGAAAAACGTCTATGATCCCAAAGCCATAGAGCACAGCTATTACAAACTCTGGGAGGAGCGAGGTTACTTTGAAACAGAAGGCAACAAAGCGATCCAAAAAGAGGGCAAAACCTTCTGTATTGCCATGCCGCCCCCCAATGTCACAGGCAGCCTGCATATCGGTCACGGCCTCACCTTTACCATCCAGGATATCATTGTCCGCTACAAGCGTATGGACGGCTACAGAACTCTCTGGCAGCCCGGTACGGACCATGCGGGGATCGCCACACAGAACGTTGTAGAGAAGCAGCTGCTGGCAGAAGGTACCACCAAAGAGGAGATCGGCAGAGAGGCCTTTCTGGAGCGTGCCTGGCTGCAGAAAAACAACTCGGGCAATGCCATCACCTCCCAACTGCGCCACCTGGGTGTCTCTCCGGCATGGAGCCGTGAGCGCTTCACGATGGATGAGGGGCTTGCCAATGCGGTCAAAAAAGCCTTCAAACGTATGTATGACGAGGGCTATATCGTACAGGACAACTATATGATCAACTGGTGTACCCATGACGGTGCACTGAGTGATATCGAAGTGGAGTATGAGGACCACCAGGGCAAACTCTACCATATCCGCTACCCGCTCACCGACGGCAGCGGAGAGGTGGTCGTGGCCACCACCCGTCCGGAGACCTATTTCGGCGATACGGCGGTCATGGTACATCCGGAGGATGAACGACACAAGCATCTCATCGGCAAGACCGTCACCCTGCCCCTGATCGGCAGAGAGGTCGAGATCATTGCAGACAGCCATGTGGATAGAGAGTTTGGTACCGGTTTTGTCAAGGTCACCCCCGCACACGATCCCAATGACTACGAGGTAGGCAAGCGGCATAACCTGGCATTCATCACCATTTTTGACGAAAACGGTATCCTCAACAGCTACTGCGGCGCATTTGAGGGACAGGAGCGGCTCGAGGCCAGAGCAGCGCTGGTTGCCAAGCTTGAGACGGAAGGTTTCCTTGAGAAAGTCGAAGAGCATGCCCATCAGGTCGGTCACTGCTACCGCTGTAAAAATGTGGTAGAGCCCTACATCTCCAAGCAGTGGTTTGTCAAAAAAGAGTTTGCCCAGGGTGCCATTGAGCGGGTCAATGCCGGTGAAGCGCAGTTCTTCCCCAAGCACTGGATCAACAGCTACAATGCCTGGATGGGAGAACTGCGCGACTGGTGTATCTCCCGCCAGCTCTGGTGGGGACATCAGATCCCGGTCATGCATTGTGAGAGCTGTAGCAGGCACTTTGCCTTTGAGGGGGAGACCCCTACGGTCTGTGCACACTGCGGCAGTGACAAGATCCATCAGGACCCCGATGTCCTGGATACCTGGTTCAGTTCCGGTCTCTGGCCCTTCTCTACCCTGGGATGGGGCAATGGTGACGCCCTCAGAGGTGAGAAGTGGCAGGAGAGCGACATGCAGGCGTTCTATCCCAACTCCCTGATGGTCACAGGCTTCGATATTCTCTTTTTCTGGGTAGCACGTATGCTGATGATGGGTGAGAAACTGACCGGAGAGCTGCCGTTTAGTGATATCTATCTGCATGCACTGGTCAAGGATGAGAAGGGCGAGAAGATGTCCAAGTCCAAAGGCAATGTGATCGATCCGCTGGTGATGATCGACAAATACTCCGCCGATGCCCTGCGATTTACCCTGGCAGTTCTGGCAGTGCAGGGACGCGATATCAAACTGAGTGAAGAGAAGCTCGAGCAGAGCCGAAACTTCACCAACAAGCTTTTCAATGCCGCCAACTATCTCCAGCTCAACCATGCAGAGTTTGCAGACCTTGATCCCGCTGCAGTGTCTACCCCGCTGGGACGCTATATGCTTGCACGCTTCAATCTCGCCATACAGGAGACCAGAGAGTATATCGAAAGCTACCGCTTCAATGATGCCGCTACGACCCTCTACCGCTTCCTCTGGGGCGAATTCTGTGACTGGGGTATCGAGCTGAGCAAGGCCAGCCGCGAGAGTGTAGCGGAGCTGGGCAGTATCTTCAAGGAGTCCATGAAGCTGCTGCATCCCTTTATGCCCTTTATCACCGAGTATCTCTACCACAGACTCAGCGGTACTGCATTGGAAGAGAGCAGCTCCATCATGGTCGCTGCCTATCCTGAAGCAGGAGAGATTGATACCGAAATCATGAACGAGTTTGCACTGGCGATTGAAGCGATCGTTTCGGTACGCCGCTGCAAGACCATTATTGACAAGGGCAACCAGCGTATCGAAAAGGCCTTTGTCAAGGTCGACCAGCCTATTGATCAAGAGATGCTCTCCGCCTTTATCCAGAGGCTTGCCAAAGTGGACGAGATCACTTTTGTCGATACCAAGCCGGATAATGCCGTCACCGATGTCAGTGACAACCTCCAGAGCTTTATCTCGACCGATGATATCGATATGAGCGATGTGATCGACAAGCTTACCAAGCAGAGAGAGAAGCTGCAAAAAGAGATCGACAAACTCAGCGGCATGCTGAACAATGAGCGCTTCGTAGCCAATGCACCCGAAGCGGTCATCACCCAAAACAGGGCTGCACTGACCGATGCCGAGGCAAAAATGCAGAAGATTAACAGCGAACTGCAGGGACTGGGGGCATAGTCCCTTTCCCCCTCCCCTATATTTACACCCTCCTCCAAAATTGGCTATACTGTCAGTATGACTTTATGACTTGCAAGGATCTTCCTATGGCACACTTTTGGACAAAAGCTTTTACTCTTCTGCTGCCGTTTGCAGCTTCTCTCTTTCTGCTCTCCTGCGGCGGACACAGTGACAGCGGTGTTCAGGTAGCCAGTGACTGCAGCCAGGAAGGACAGAACAAAACACTCTACGATATCATGAAAGATGCCTATCTCTGGTATACGGAGGTACCGGATCTCGATCCTGCCGCCTATACGGATATAGAGACCCTGCTTGAGGATCTCAAGTATAAAAAGTATGACCGCTGGAGCTATATCACCACCCAGAGCAGCTATGACAGCTACTACAATAGCGGCGCCTATATCGGATTTGGCTTCTCTCTGGGCTTTGGCAGCGATGCACGGGCCTACCTGAGGGTGGTATTTGAGGGCTCCCCTGCCTACAAGGCGGGACTGCGAAGAGGGACGGAGATTCTGGAGATCAACGGCAAAACCATCTCCGAGATCAACCAGGCAAATCTCTGGGACAGCATCTACGGCAGCAGAGAGATCGGTGTGACAGGTCTGTTCAAGATTCGATCCAACGGTGTGGTGTCAGAGATAACCATGACAAAAGAGGAGGTCATCTCCTACTCCATCCTCTATGACAACATATGGGATGTAGGCAGTGAGAAGGTAGGCTACTTTGTCTTCAACAAGTTTATCGAACCCTCCAAAGCAGAGCTGGCGCAGCAGTTTGCAGTATTCAAAAGTGCCGGTATTACCCAGCTTATCCTGGATCTCCGTTACAACGGCGGCGGCAGGGTACATATCGCACAGTATCTGGCAAGCCTCATTGCAGGGGCGCAGCAGAGCGGCAAAGTGCTGGCATCTCTGGAGTACAATGACCGCTACACACGGTGGAACGAAACCTACAAACTCAATGCAGAAGAGAATGCCCTGGGGCTCTCTACCCTCTATGTCATCACCACCGGAGCAAGCTGCTCTGCCAGTGAACTGGTCATCAACGGACTCAAACCTTTTCTGGATGTCAAAATCATCGGAGGAACTACCTGCGGCAAGCCTGTCGGCATGCGGGGCTACAGCTTCTGTGACAAGCACCTCTCTCCCATACAGTTCAGAGTCCTCAACGCCGAAGAGAAGGGAGACTACTATCAGGGTCTTGCAGCCGACTGTTCGGCGGCCGATGACATTACACATCCTTTTGGAGATACCGACGAAGCGATGCTGAGCGAAGCACTCTATCTCCTGCAAAATGGCCACTGCAGTAGTACATCCGGAAACAAAAGTGCCAAAAAGAGTGAAGAAGCAGGCATAGTCCCTGCCCCGGAAATGCAGGGGTGGCAGAGAGAGATCGGTGCGATATAGTACCGAAAACGTCGCTTAGACGATCTCTATCTTCTCTACCACATCCAGGCCGAATCCGCCCAGACCGACAAACTCTGTCTCGGTGTTGGTGGTCAGCAGGTTGATATTGCGAATGCCGAGGTCTTTGAGGATCTGTGCCCCGACACCAAACTCTCTGGCCTGCTCTTTGGAGATGGTTTTGGTATCCAGAAAGACCAGTACCCCGCCATTAAGCTTGAGATAGTCTATGGAGTGGTTCAGTGCCTCGAAGCGTCTGTTGTCCAGAAAGAGGTCAATATCCGATCCGATATTGTGAAACTTCACATTGGCCGTCTCGTGCGAACCGTAAAACTGGATCACCGTATGCTGGCGGTTGAGATGGTCTGCATAGGCAAACTTCGTCACCTTGACCCCTCTAAACTCGATCTCCTCCTCATCCACACGGCTGACCAGCTTCTCATTGGCAAGACGGTACTCCACCAGATCGGAGATGTAGACGATATGCAGATCATGCTTCTGTGAGAACTGCTCCAGATCATCCATCCGCGCCATCGTACCGTCATCCTTGATAATCTCACAGATAACGGCCACAGGAGCCAGTCCAGCCAGCTTGCAGAGATCCACAGAGCCCTCCGTATGCCCGGTACGCACCAGGACACCGCCATCTTTGGCGATCAGAGGAAAGATATGTCCCGGTCTCACAAAATCACTCTTGAGTGTCTGCGGATTGGCAAGCTTGCAGATACAGTCATCCCGCTCTGCCGCAGAGATGCCGGTACTGGCCGTCGTAGAGTCTATCGAGACGGTAAAGGCTGTTTCATGGTTGGAGTCGTTGTTGCTGACCATAGGAATGAGATCCAGTTCTTTGGCCAGCTCCTTGACGATGGGGGTACAGATCAGCCCCCTGGCCTCTTTGGCCATAAAATTGACCATCTCCGGAGTGGAAAAGGTCGCTGCATAGACAAGGTCTCCCTCATTTTCTCTGTCCTCATCATCCATCATGATGACCATTCTTCCCCGCTTGATCTCTTCTATCGCTGTTTTGACCCGCTGTATCGCTTCTGACATAGTACCCTGTCCTGTTATTGTAATATACTGAATAGGCGTATTATAGCGTAGCTGTGTAGTATATTGGGTTTGTGTTGGAGAATTATCTCGATAGATTCAGCTGATTATGCGATAATGTTTCTATCACAAATATAAAAGGTTACGTATGGCACTTGAAAACTTGACATCGGAAAACTTCAACGACAAAGTACAGAACAACGAGATCGTTCTTATCGATTTCTGGGCACCATGGTGCGGCCCCTGCAAATCATTCGGTCCGATCTATGAAAAGGTCTCCGAGCAGTATCCCGACATTCTCTTCGGCAAGGTAAACACCGAGGATGAGCAGGAGCTGGGCGGCTATTTCCAGATCCGCTCCATCCCTACGACCATGATACTCAAACAGGGAATCGTGGTCTTCTCCCAGGCAGGTGTCATGCCCGAAGAGGCACTCAAGGATCTGATCGCACAGGTGCAGGCACTGGATATGGATATGGTACGCGAACAGATCGCCAAGGAAGAGGCAGAGAAAAAAGAGGCGTAGCCCGGAGAGATTCTCTCCGACGCGCATCTTGGATGGCCTCTCTCTGAGTCGGATATTTTCGCTGATTTGCAATTTTTCACATTTTGTCCCCGATACTCTTGACAAGCAGAAAAATTTGAGCTATAATGCCGTCCACATAAGCAGTAATGCTTATTTTGTTGGGGTATCGCCAAGCGGTAAGGCCTCGGTTTTTGGTACCGATATTCGGGGGTTCGAATCCCTCTACCCCATCCATGAGAAGATTTAAGTTTGAATATATTTATTCAAGCTATAATCTCATTCTCGTTTAACAATGAGACATACTTTCCTGTCGCGGGATAGAGCAGTTTGGTAGCTCGTCGGGCTCATAACCCGAAGGTCGGTGGTTCAAATCCGCCTCCCGCAACCAATTCCATTTTCTTCATATTTTTTACACACATATATCCAAACAATTATCATCTACACATTCTTACTGTCCTACTGTTTTATTGCTCTTTTTTAGGCGATAGCGATCTGGTTTCGGCCGTTCTGCTTGCCTCGGTAGAGTGCCTGATCTGCACGGGAGAGGGTCAGGGGGAAGGTCTCCTCTTCTCTGGAGACAGCACCGCCCAGTGTGATGGTAATATAGATCGACTCCTCTGCGTGCATCACTGTTGAAGCTACCGTTTTGCGCAGACGCTCTGCCGTACGCAGAAGCTCCTCTCTGTTGCTGTTGTCCAGAACAATGAGAAACTCCTCTCCTCCCCAGCGTGAGACGATGGTCGTTTTCCGTACTTGCTGTTTGAGGACGGCAGCGAGAGAGACCAGTACATCATCTCCACACCTGTGCCCGTAGAGGTCATTGATCTTTTTGAAATGATCCACATCGATCAGCAACAGAGCAAAAGCACGCTCCTTGCCGGTTTTGTTTTCAAAGGCCTCATCCACATAGCGACGATTGTAGAGCTTGGTCAGAGGATCGCTGTTGCTTTTTTCGAAGAGTACATTCTGGTAGGTGTTGCCATTGACGGTATAGAGATAGGAGATCAGCGCCATGATCATCAGTACCAGTGTCAGATTCATATAGTGCAGAAAATCTATAGCGGTGCTGTCCAGAGTGATCACCGCAGTGTGTTTTTGCCCCCATACCTCCAGGAACAGTGCCACTACGATCACCCCCGCAGCACGCAGCAGCCGAATGGGGATAGTGTATGTCCATACAAAAAACGGTATGAGCACCAGTGTATAGATATAGTACTGAAACCCGCTCTCCAGCCCCAGATAGTAGGTAGCGATAACACTGTGTCCTATGAGTTCCATATAGACGAGCCAACCTATGAGACTGTCATCTTTGTTGTCCAGTGTCCTGAGGGCAAGCCCAAAGATACAGTACCCGTAAATCAGAACACTCAGGATATTGACCAGCACCAGCTGGGGTATATGGAGAAAGAGGAAAAGAAAGATAAAAAGAGCGTGTGTTACCCCTGCCAGTACCAAAGCATAAAAGCCTATATTCCAGTAGAAGTTTTCACTTTTTAATCTCTGTATGATCTCCAAAAACATGCAAAATCCTTGTCCCGGTTATTAGCAGTCATGCTTATAAAGCCGGGATAGTCTCCCCCCAGATGATATAGACCTTCTGAAGCTTCACTTTTTCCTGTTTAGCCCTGTTTTCGCTGTCCATATACTGTTCATTGTAACCTGATTTTGTCAAAAATTGTCAAATCCCGGCATCTTCATCTGCCCTTCCCTATGCTTTGAGAAGGCCGATTTTCAGGGATTTTGGCTTCTTCGGTATTGTCTGCATTCCAGGGATCATACGCATCTATACTCACCAGCTCACAGTGCAGTAATATTTTTATCTTACTATTACAGTATAATTCACAGAACATATCAAAAGGAAACAGACCTATGAAAACCATACTCACATTCACCGGTACGCTTGCGGCAGCACTCCTGCTCAGCGCCTGCGGTGGCGGCTCCGGTGCCGTAGACTCACACACGGGAGGTACGCCTGCCATCGAAGGAAAACTGATAGATGCTCCGGTACGGGGTGCCGCATACCGTTGCGGTACAGTCAGCAGTGTGACGGGTCAGGACGGAAGTTTTGCCTGTGATACATTTCCGGTCTCATTTTATGCAGGGGGTGTGAAGCTGGGGGAGGTCAGCCGACTGCCAGGTGACGGCTATGTGACTCCGCAGGATCTCGTGGGTGTAGAGAGAAGTGTGTATAATGATGCGGTTGCCGGTCTGGCGCTGTTTCTGCAGTCTCTGGATGATGACGGAGATATCGAGCAGGAGATCACACTGGATGCCACGCTGATAGACAGACTGAAAAACAGACATCTGGATATCACGACAATGAGCGATACGGAGATCATCACACTGCTCGATGCGATCGGTGCCGCTATCGTCGACAGAGAGGATGCACTGGATCATCTGCGCAGACACATTCTGTATATCAGCAGAACCACCACCGGTGGCAGTGGAAGCAGCAGTACCTCCGGAGATGATGCGACAGCACCGGATGCGATCAAACAGGCCTATCTTGATCTGATCAATGAGGCACGCGCAGAGGGCAGAGAGTGTGGCAACTACGGACACTTCCCTGCTGTCGATCCGCTGACATGGAGTGAGACACTGTATGCTGCCGCCTATGAGCACAGCAAAGACCTGGCGATCAGTGATACCTTCTCCCATACCGGTTCGGGTACACAGAGTGATGCCACGGCAGAGGCGGAGCATCCGGGCAGAGGGAGCACAGTCGGTGAGCGTCTGACACACAACGGATATACCGACTGGCACCGATATGGTGAGAATATTGCAGCAGGCACCTCTATGAATGAGGCTGTCGAAGCGATGGAGGGCTGGCTCGCCAGCCCGGGACACTGCAAAAACATCATGAAGGCAGAGTTCAAAGAGGTAGGCATGGCAGTCTACTATGATGCAGACAGCCACTACAGATACTACTGGACACAGGATTTCGGTACGAAATAGGCAAATTTCTCCGGGTCTCCCCGGAGGGAAAATATCCCCTCTCCTCCATACCATCCTGTTTTCTATATCTACATCATAGACAATACTGCCCTACACAGTGCTTTGGATCATCTACAACTACCTTCCAGATAGACTTTAGCATATAAAAATGCTATAGTATCGTTTATGATATTTAGAATGATCAGGATGGATAAGATGCAAAAAACAGTACCCATGATCACCACACCTAAAAGCACAAAACCCCCACAGACATAAGAAGGAGCTATCTCATGACAATGGTCATTCTCAATGGAAAAAGAGCCTGCCTGCCTGCCGTACGGCAGGTAGTCTCCACCGTACGCCGGGAGGTAGAGGGTATCCAGGTACGTGTCACCTATGAGTACGGCGATGTAGAGCGTTTCATGCATGAGGCCTTGTCCCTGGGTATAGGGCGTATCGTCATAGGCGGTGGGGATGGCTCTATCAATGAGATCGTCAATGCCATGGCCAAACTCCCGCGAGAGCAAAGACCCCAACTGGGCATTCTGCCTCTAGGCACGGCCAATGACTTCGCCACGGCATGTCGTATCCCGCTGGAGGGTGTGGCTGCACTGCGTTTTGCGGTCATTGGTGAGACGGTCCCGGTAGATATCGTCCGGGCAAACGAGAGACACTTCATGAACATCGCCACGGCAGGATTCGGTGCCAAGATAACAGCCGAAACCCCCGAGGAGCTGAAGCACTTCCTCGGTGGCGGTGCCTACACCCTGACAGGGGTACTCAAAGCGATGGACTTTGTCCCCTACACCAGCACCATCATCACACCTGAACACAGTTTTGATGATCTGGATATCCTCGTAGGAGCGATGTGCAACGGCAGACAGGCAGGCGGTGGACAGGTGCTGGCACCCTATGCCCATATCAACGACGGCCTGCTGGATGTGATCAGCATCACCAAGTTCTCACTGATCGACATCCCCCAGGTGCTCAACGAGATCAAAAATCCCTCCGCCTCCGGTACCTTTGTCAAATACATACAAACCCCCTGGCTGGAGAGCCGCTCGAAAAACGTCATGCCTATCAACCTCGACGGAGAGCCCTACAGCAACCAGCATGTACGCTTCGAAGTACTCCCCCTGGCCATAGACCTCGTCATCCCCAAAGAGAGCCCCTGCCTCAAGTAGAAGAGAGGGGTGTGGCTTTCTATGATGCTGCGTCGTACTGCCCTACTTCTTTGAGTGCCGTCCCATCATTAAGCGTTTCATACATGGCTCCTCACCTATTGTACGTTTGATAAGATAACTCCTTATTAAAGGATAAGATATTAACCCTTAATAAGGGATATCACTATTTAAGGTTAGGTAACTGATATCTAGCCCATATTTTGTATGCGTATTGTTACATGATGAATTTTTTTAGAAGAAAAAGTTATCGTTATCACCTGATACCTTATCTTTTTCGATATGGAATAAGCAAGCTTCTCCGAGGAGATCCCGGAGATCAGCACACCCTCTCCCCAACGCCCTATCACGGACAGGGTCTGAACCCTGACGGAGCAATGTGTACTGCATAAACCCCTGTGTCAGAGCATCACCGATGACACAGCTTTTGTCGGAGGATCGGGCAATCTACCTCCGAAGGCTGGAGTAAGTATAGCATAGAAATGGTAGGGATGTCTATTTTGGGTGAGTGATTACGTTCACCTGGTACCTTTTTTTTGCCTTTTTCCAATTTGAATACATCCAATGTGTCGGTTCGAGCAAGGGTGGGTGATGCACGGCTTCCTATCAAGTCAATTTAAATACATCCAATGTGTCGGTTCGAGGTCCTCCAGTACAGTTGATTTTGAATTTGATACTTATTTAAATACGTCCAATGTGTCGGTTCGAGTTGTGATTCTGATAAAGGGCAGATTCTTACTCCTGAATTTAAATACATCCAATGTGTCGGTTCGAGTTACGTACATCTTCTTCACTCCTCTGCGTCTAGTGGATTTAAATACATCCAATGTGTCGGTTCGAGCATCGCTTCGATCTCCGTTTGTGCTTGCTATCACGGATTTAAATACATCCAATGTGTCGGTTCGAGGAGGCTGTTTTTGAGAGTAGAGATAAGGAGAAGTGAATTTAAATACATCCAATGTGTCGGTTCGAGCTTATGTTCAATAGGTAGTATTGTAGAGATTTCCTAATTTAAATACATCCAATGTGTCGGTTCGAGCGGATAAAATCTCTCTGTCCAAGATCAGCGTCCAGGATTTAAATACATCCAATGTGTCGGTTCGAGAATCTGCTGGCGTAGCCACCTGTCACGCGCGGTGCTAAAATAGGCAGTGTAAAAAGCTGCTAAGAGAGTAGTTTTTACGACCATAATCAAGCTAAAAAACAGAGGAATCTGTTAGAGTCTTTTTCCATCATTTTTGGAAGGAGACAGATGCTTAAAAAAGGTGAAGTAAAAATGATCCACAAGATGATAAAACAGGGGCTCAGCAAGAGTGCCATTGCACGCAAACTTGGAATCAGTCGTGACACTGTTGCCAAGTACGCCAAACTTCCCGAAGGACACATACCGGTGATCAAACGGGAACCTGCCGGAACGACTGTCGATGCCTATCTTCCCCATATTGCCGGTATGCTGATAGAGGCACATGAACTGGGTGTACATATCCCTTCTACCGCTATTTATGAAGAGATCAAGAAGATGGGGTATGCAGGCTCACTGCGGTGGATGCTGGAAGTCATGCAAAAGCACTCTCTGCGAGAGCGTGTCAAAGAAGAGGAGCTGCAGATACGCTTTGAGACAGAACCCGGACAGCAGATGCAGGTAGACTGGATCGAGTTTCCCAAAGACGGTCTGTCCGCATTCGTTGCAACGATGGGATACTCCCGAGCTTCGTATGTCGAATATGTCAGCGATGAGAAAGTAGAGACACTGATACAGTGCCACATGAATGCCTTTGCCTACTTTGGTGGTGTGCCTGTGGAAGGACTGTATGATAATATGAAGACGGTCATCATTAAACGTAATGCTTATGGACGTGGCAAACACAAATTCAACGAACAGTTCCGTGACTTTGCCAAACACTGCGGGATGGAACTGAAAGTCTGTAAGCCCTACCGAGCACAGACCAA
>JAUTBY010010013.1:0-15916 GCA_032361585.1 Peltospira operculata | reverse complement strand
ATAATAAATCCCAATTAAAGAATGTATATTTAAGTTTTGTGTTATTTATTTTATTTATTTATGAACCAACTGGGAAATGAAATGCCACCTTAAAAAACTTTCTGCTTTAACTTTCGAACAGAGAACAGAACAAAGATTGTCTAAGAGGAAGGGAAATAGCAGTACATTTTGGAATAGGGTGTACACAAATTGGCGGTATTTTAAAAGGGAAATTAGATGTCACAACAGACTTTGAAAGTAACGTGTCAAGTGGAATATTTAATGTGACAGTGCTACATTTGTTATTTTTCTCATATAATATGGAGTCAAACATACTAATTCTTGTTTACATAAATACAAGATTTAAGCACAGTTTTATGTACTTTTATTATTTTCTGGAATTTTTCTTCATTTCTTGGGGGTATTGTAATTAACAAAAGGTACCACATGGTCACACAGTTAAAAACATCATTTTATAGTGAAATATGTCAGGGTATCGTTAAATATTTTAGAACCTCCATATGAAGGGCACCTGTCCATAACAGCCACTTTCCGTTGGTCCCATGAGTGGCCATTATATACAAGTTATATAATCGTTATCTTCATTTAGTTACTTTATTTTTATGTTAACTAATAAATTAATACATTTATTTATTGTATTCTAGTATGGTTCCATATATATACAATTATGAATTTATATTGCATATTGTTACCTTTATTTTCCCACCCCATAATAAATAATATATCTTACATGATAAATTACCCTTTATAAATAGCCCAGAGTAATAACAAAAAATACATTGAATTCTGAAAGTTATTCACAACAATGTCTGTTTTTAGCCATTTAACTAATTAAAATTATATACTGGTTAATACTGCACGTTAATTTTCAGATTGTAGCAGCTATGTTTTATTAATGTAAATTAGTTTATTGTGAAAGAGAAAACAAACACTAAAAGCCATACACAATAAAAACAGAATAAAAAGTAGATTTGAATGAATGAATATCTAACAAAATTGCAGGTTAAAAAAGAAAAGAAACCATCAAATTCAGCCACAAAGATATGAAACTGGCAAACAAAATAATTATGCTGCAATTACAGTTGTAAATGTTTTAAGGAAAGAATTCCAATCTTCACCCCACCATCCATTAATGTAGCGAACCCTAACCCAATGCTAACCCTAACCACAACCCCAAACATAGCCTAAGCCTAACTTAACCCTATCCTTAAAATTGAGGTAGGGGTAAAGATATGGAACTCGTGCCTGTTTTTACAGCAGTAATACAGTTCCAGCAAATGTTGTTCTATTGACATTACAAGTAGTGATATGTTATAAAAGCTGACCTGGCCTGTACTTATAAAACTTAAAGTCCAGACTTAATCAAGTTCACACTTTAACGTAATGCTATTTGAATAGCTTTCCCATGACGTTAAAGTTTTGATGCCATTTAGGTGTAAACTTTATAAGCATGGGGCCTGCAGAGCAATGGTGTTGTGCTTACTAACACAAGCCATCAGGAATGCAGAGTTCAAATATATTATTATTTACATGATTTTGACCAGCAAAATATAATGACATTTTTTTCACAGATGAAATTTAATATACATTTTCTTGAGTATATATTCAGGTAGGTAATATAACTACAAGTCCTATATAACTTTCTTTCTTTACACCCTTAAATCATCACCATTACTAAATATTAACACAGTAAAATTGTTTTTAATAATAATAATTTACTATATAATGTATAATGGAAGAATGCTTCAGCCAGTTTAAACAACAGAAACTGACTTCTGTAAATAAATGTCTCAACACTCCAGCATCTGTATGATAAAATGACAAAATATACAAAAACTGAATTAATATGATGTTATGCTGTTGTAAGTTTTATGGGATGCTATCAATGTATTTTCATTTAATATTTTATGTCAGGATTTTAACATAAACTTGTTTTTAATGTCCACTGATTTATTACTTTCTGTTTACATAAACAATGGTGGAAATTTTATTTAAAAGATTTGGTCAGTCATGTTATATATATTTATGGAATATTATGCATGTCTGTGACCTTTAAACCACAAAATTAGTGTCATAAAATATATGCAGTTCATTTCAGATTTGAGACTTCAATATATTTGGTAATACTATAATTATATATACCTTTTTTACATTGTTGTCTGTATAAACTTGTATTGAAATAGTAACAATTAAAAAAATATGAGATGGAAAAAATCTTAACAATTATAAACATTATTACTACAAAACTCTGAGTATAGACACTGACATTACAAAGAGAATATATCTTGATATTTGGTCACTGAAAATAATTTAACAATTGTAACAAAACTGGAACAGTATTTTTTTTATGTCAGAGAAAGCAGCTAAATGTCTGTTATAAGCCAGGTTGTTAAATGTATTTTACTGGTTACTCAAAAGAAGCTTAATGATAATTTTTAATAAATTATTGTTATAAATGTAGCACATAATATGAAGTTTTTAGCATTTTTCATACATGCTGACTAGTAATTGAAAACAAACAGACATAAATATATCAGACTTGCTCCATGTGCACATAGCAATGACACATCACCTGGATTTCCAACATACCACATAATATAAAACTCTCACAATATTAATTTAAAAACAGCACATTTTTTCCCAAACTCAAGAAAATCTCACAAACTATCCTGACAAGCAAAAAAGATGATTAACTAAACATCTCGCACACGAATCATCCAGTAAAGTTACTGAAGTCCGTTTTCAATGTGATGGTTGGTTTCGATGGCTCTGCCACTGCTTTTGTCACTGGTTTCGATTTCAGCCTGGCTTTTGCCGCCTGGTCGATTTTCACAGCAGCCTCAAGCTTTGGTTTCAGGTCAGCCGATGCACTCATCACAGTTCTAAACTGCTCTGGGTACTGAGGTCCAATTTTCATCAAAGTTTCCAGAGCACGTTCGTGCAATTCCCTTGACGGTTTGCTAGCAATGGCTAAGTCTTTTCCATCAAGCAAATATGAAACAAGAATTGGCACCAGTAAAGCGATGAGAGTTATACCTGAAAGAAATAGGAAAAATAGTGTATGTATTGATAATAACTAATGAATGACATCAGATAATTGCTTATCTTGTGAAGGTAAAAATAGGTAGGGAATATGACATCATCTCCATCGTGGTGAACATTGCCTAGAAATTCTCTATCTGTCCAGTTGAATCAAATGATGATCAGTGAATTGATAAATATCAACATGACCATGAGATTACTCAGGCCTTTCCCCAGGAAGTTTTTAAGGCACTTACATTTTGGATTTTTTTCCAGCTTCGAGTGTAATATGTAATGGATCACTCATATTTAATGTTTAAAAATCTTATTGTAATGCACTGTTGCTTTATATATATACTTTTTATATAATAGAGGTAGTAACCTGCTCTGAGCAAATCTCAGGAAAGTCAATAATTGTCAGGCACTAATATTCTGAGAGAAAACAAAGACAGAAAATATGAGTTTACGAATTAATATTGCGTGTCATTTTAACATTAAATGCAACATAACACGATTTGTCTGTACATTTCGCGTTTCGTCTTCTTCCGTAATCCGTCGAAAAATGTGTGAAGTGTAGGCTGTAAACACTATCTGAAAGCTGCTATTATTAAAGTATTCTTTAAATCAATGAGGTATTTTAAATAAATTATACAGTTGTAATAAAATAGTCTATGATATTAAAGAATAATAAAGCAGCCAGAAATGTGATTTTGAGTGCAGTATACCATTACGGTTGTGGTAAGGTGACACAGACTGTGTCAGCATATCGCTCTGGAGGAAAGCATTGATTACTTACGTTTGTCTTCGTTGGCTATAGCTATCAATGTCTCTACCATCTTGAGTATCTCAAGGACCAGCTGTAACTGAGTGTCGTTGGAGGGTTGGGCAGTTGCCACTCCATACAGATACTCGATCATCTTCGCCGACAGTGCGTGAATGTAGGGCGTGGCCACCTGTCGGTCAGGGTGCTGGAGAATGGAAACCAGGGTTTGCACACACTTGATACGGATCTGAAAATAATAACAAAATAATATGACATTATCTCTGTTCTGTTTTAGAAATTCACCAGGAGCCTGTTTCACTAAACTTTGTATGCACAATTTTATTTGTAGAGATAAAGTATGAAAAAAATGTGTTTCATGAAAATATATCTTCATAACTTACAATTCTGGTACTCGTAATAATTTTGTTTTCCATAAATATTGGTTATTTTCTCATTACCTTGATGCAGAAATAAAAGATAAAGTCTGAATTACAAAATTGTTGACTTATAAACAAACGAAATATCCCAAATGTCATTTCGAAATCTCCAGACGAACTGCATTATTACTTATAATTATTTCCGCCATTACATTCAGAGACCCAGTTTTGTCACACGTTTCTTTTTAGCATCGTTATTAATTTATTGTAGCACACATTTCATTACTAATGTTTGCAATAATATAATTGGGTATAAATAGTTTGATTCAAAGCAAGTAATATGGATTACGCTGACTATAACTAAGGTTTAAAAAAATAATAAAAGACTCTCTCTAATCTTTGTGGTCGAATTAACAAAAAAGACACAGGCTATTGATAATGAGAGAAAACATGGATATTTATGACCACATAGTTGATATTTTTTAAAAATAAAATACAAAACTAGATCATCTTTATTGTTTCCAAGTTTGCTTTATCAGATATTATTTATTTTATTAGTGTAAGACTAAGAGTGATTTACAAAACATATTGTAGCCTAAGAGTTCTTCAGTAAGGAGTGTTCGTACGAACACTTTTGTGAAATGCACCCTTTTTATTCGTATATTTTTTCTAATCTTCATCGTAACTTTTTTTCTTACCTAAAGTTACAAATTTTTGTGGAACAGGCTCCAGGGCTTCTAGAATAAAGCACTTAGCACAATCTCCAAGACAAATTAATTTTAGACTTGGGCCACCAAATAATAAAAAAAATTGTGAATTGTAAGCATGGACGGTAACGTTCACATCTATTAATTTTCTTTGACAAGTAATATTCAGGGATGAGAATGGCAAATGAGAAAAACAGCTGACATTTTCATAACGTTGAGTAAGATCAGAGGATATGTTCAAAGGTGTTATTGATAAGAAAACCAAGAGGAATAATAATAATAATAATACAGAATTATAGGGGGATGGGGGTGGACAGGTCCTTCCATTATAATTATTGCCTATTTTTCATAGCATTTCAGTTAGAGAAACTAGATTTCATGGTTTTTGATTACTAATTTTATAACTTTGTCAATTTCCTTTATCAGAGTTTTGTCTTCTAGATTTATACATTCCAGTATTTCACATTTTAATTGTTAAAAAATTATCAACTTTGATTGCCATGATTGTGAGGTCCGTGGAGGAATTTTAGACTTGAGTAAAAATATTATCCAATCACACAACACTGTAGTTTTGTTTTCAAGTATGCGGTATATTTGTTACTTTCACACCGATAACAAAACTATCCACACATTTTTTTTTTTTTACAAAAGATAGGGGTCTATGTAAGTCTTTCAAAAAGAACTTTTTCTAATATTTTTAACATACTATGAAAGATAACATCTGCATAGTAATTTAGTGGTATAAAAATAACTAATCACTGTTCTTACCATGTGACACTTGTCGTCATTTTAGTTTTTCAGCAATTACTGATGCAAGGCCCAACTTCTTTCAAGTTTATTTTGGCTACTGTATGGCAAAAACTAATTTTAAATGGAAATGTGTTATGCCTACAGGAAAGCATGTGGACGGAACATAATGTGACCCTGTCTTTTACTCGAACTTGTAATCCGAATGTTTCGTAACTTTTCATGACATGAACAAAATTGGTTGAGGGCTTCCGATTAAGTACGGAAATGGCCAATGTTCTTTTCAGTCATTCAGATAACAAGGAAAGAAATCAAAAACAGCTGAAACGAAAAATCTCTCATGACAGACAGTTAACGGGCCATGGAGCTTTTCAGAGTGTAAATGTATCATCATCACTGACTGGTATATAGTGTATCAATTGGCATTCTGCTACTGTTTATCAATATTGGTATGTACATTGCTTGTTTTTGCCACTCAGGTTTGGACTATAGATCTCAGTCTGTGTCTATGATAAAACCTAACCTACTCCCATAATACTATAGGAGATGAAGAGTAACATTTTCAATAAAAATATCATTTGCTTTCTTTTGCTGTGTATAACTTACCTCTATGTTCTGGGACTGCCAAGTTTCCTGGTAGACTCTGAGGGTGGGATTCAACAGTGCCGGGATGGAAGTGATCTTTCTGGGACAGGCGATGGTGAACACAGCCAGAGATAACATCAGTGTTCCCTCATCCAGACCGGGTTTCTCATCGTCTGAAGAAAAAGAAAAAAGAAAAGAATTTAGAGCTAATGTTTACTAAAGCAAAAAAAGAAGAGAAAGATTTTGGACATGTTTATGAAAAGTTAATCCAGTAGTTAGATAACACAAACAAACAAAAAACACAAAAAAACAAACAAAACAAAAACACAACAACAACAACAACAACACACACACAAACAACAACAAAACACACACAAAAACAACTCCCCCCAAAACAACAAACAACCCAATACAAAATTTAAAAAAAGATACACAAACACTGAAACCCATTCCATCTCCAGCATCTAAAACAAATCCCCAACAACATTTATGATGCACCCAACACATTCCATTAATAGGTATATCAATGTTGGAAATATTTTTTGATTAAAAAAATCCCTAGTGAGGTAGCCCAAAGTTCCAACAGAGAATTCATCACAAGTGTTTTTTAATATGCAAAATATCAAACGAGTGTTAGACTGTATTTATCGAGGTTGATATTTTCCAAATTAAAAAACATGAGTAGCCATTCTATATCAATATATCGTTTACATAATATTATCACATGATTAGATATATGGAAGATTCGTCATACATGTTTTTTAATATGGAAAATATCAATGTTAGGTAATCGGTATTTGTCTCGACACATACTGATTAACGACACGAGGTTGATATTTTCCATATTAAAAACCAGGAGTAATGAATTCTATTTATCCTATAACTTGTAAACAAACAACCATTATCAGTATATCATTTGCATACGATTATCATACAATTTAATAAATAAAAATATATGATGGGTTTATGCCATGGATATCATAGGGTAGTTACAGGATAAATAAAATTCTACCATGACTTTGAAAAATGCTGAATTCTAATGTCGCTCACCTGAAATTAGAGGTATTAAATCTACAATAAACATCCCAGCAGGAAAAATAAATCAGCTATTAGGTGTCAGAAAAAAGTAAATTTCGTGAAATGGTAATAATAAAAATTCAAAATGGTGTTAAAACACAGTGTAAAAGGCTGTGTAAAATATAACTATAACAGTTATGCGAAATAAGAATTTATGATAAAATGACATATCATTAAAAACTTTAAAATTAGAAAAGAGTGAAATTTAACATTCCATCACAGAATGTGTACCAATATAGTTTTTTATGTGGGCAAGATGACGGCACTCCACCAAAATGTGGCGAACTGTCAGATTACATTGACAGTGCTCACATTGAGGTGGAGAATCCTTCTTCAGGATAAATGAATGTGTTAAATGTGTATGGCTGATGTGGTACGACACAAGACAACTTCATCTTTCCTGCACTGCCTGTAGGAGGACTGCCTTCTCCCAAGTCAGGCTTGATAGAATGAAGCTTGTTCATGATCGCACTGTTCCAATCATCTTGCCAAGTGGAAAGAATATATTGGTTGACAGTGAATTTACAATCAGAGAATGGTACACCAAGCTTGGCATGAGGCAAATCCAAAGCAGACTTGGCAGCAGAGTCTCCCTTTTCATTGCCCTTAATGCCAACATGGCTGGGTACCCAACAGAAAATAATATCTTTATTGGCAATATTTGAGAAGACACACTTATGTATCACCATCCCAATTAATGAATGGTGAATCTTCAGATATTGTAAAGCTTGGAAACACGAAAGTGAGTCTGTAAAAATAATAATTTGGATACAGATGAATCTGTAGTTTCTTCCAGGGCTTTAATGATTGCCCAGACTTCAGCACTAAATACAGAAGCTGAGTCTAGCAACCTCATGGAAATTACGGTGTCTTATGGAAAGTCTGTGGCGCAAGCCACATAATTCCCATCCCTTGATCCATCTGTATAAACAGAAATGTAATCATGGTACCTATCTCTAACTCCATGAAAAGTTGCTGATATACTGATGCATCTGTTCAATCTTTCTTCAGATGCACCAAATCCGGTACAATCTTCGATGGTTTGATACACCAAGGTGATAACACAAAATATGGAAGTGTTTCCAAGATGTCAGAAAAGCCAATGTTGGAAGCAGTTAAGTACTGCTTGATGCGAAAATCAAATGCAAGAATAGCGTATAGCTTTGCATCAAACAACCCCTCATATTTGTTATCAAACACCGCATCATGTATAGGATATTTTGACGACGACTTTATCTTGGAAGCATACTGCAGAGATAGCTTTGCAAGTCTAGCACCCAAACTAGGTTCACGTGCATCGACATACAAGCTCTCCACAGGAGAAGATCTAAATGCTCCAAGACTGAAGTCCCTGGTTGTGTATAAAATCAAGCATCAAGCTGACCCATACACAATGCTGCACCCATAATCCAATTTAGTTCTGATTAAAGATCTATAGAGGTAGAGCATGACCTTTCAGTATTGATAATAACTTTTAAAATGTTTAGGGTCTTTAAAGCTTTCTTTTTAATATATTTGAGATGGGGAACAAAGGATAGTTTCCTGTCAAAGATAACCCACAGAAATCTGGTTTCCTCCACAACCGGAATAGGAATAAATGTGGATCTAAGTGGACAAAGCTGCAACTGATGTTTGAGTATGCTCATATTGGACAATCTGTAGCAAATCTGAACATCATCAACATATAACGAGCAATAAACACCAGGTTTAAGACACTGGGTGATGCTGTTAATTTTCACAGAAAATAGAGTTACTGATAGGATGCTACCCTATGACACACCCATCTCTTGTGGATGAGAATCAGAAAAGGTTGACCCCACCCTGACTTTAAAAGGCTTGTCTTTTAAAAAATTAGAAATAAAAGAGGGAGACGCCCCCATAGGCTGAAACCATGGAGGTCCCACATAATCCCACAGTTCCATGTGGCATTGTAAGCCTTCTCCAAATCAAAGAACACCAAAATTAGGTGTTGATTATGGATAAAGACCTCCCAACAAAATCTTTCAAATCTAACAAAATTATCAATCATGCTACGTTTGGATCTGAACCCCACATTGCACATTGCTGAGCAATTTGTGGGACTCAAGATACCAAACAAGTCTACGATTGATCACTCGTTCCATGGTTTTACAGATGCAACTTGTCAATGCTATAGGACAGTAATTGGTAGGATTAGTTGGATCTTTACTAGGCTTTGGAATCCAGATTTTATTAAAGATATTTAAAATTAAAAGAATTAATAAAGAAGAGCGAGGAAGATGTTTTAAAAGTTGACAGTGTATTTCATTTGGTCCTGCTGAAGTATCTTGGGCTCTATGCAGAGCATCCTGCAGCTCCGCCATAGAGAAGGGTCTGTTGTACACTTCAGCATTCTCAGATGAAAAGATAAGATTCTGCTTTTCGGCCTTAGAGTGCATAGAATTAAACACATCTGTGACACTTGAAGCACTGCAGTGGATTGGGGATAAATGGTACAACGGGTATGTTTAGATACCCAGCCTTAATAAATTCAGGAATCTGAGGTTTGCTAAATGTCAGAATGAAGGTATTCGTCAGAATCAATTCATGATTATGATGAATATTAATCCTCTTGACTCCTGACACTCATAATTTTCCAGAATCTCATCTTCATTAACTCCCTCAAGATCCCTAGACCAAATGATGAAGGTGATTTGTTTCAGTTTCTCATAGATTCCTCATCTGATGTTGAGAAATCCGAATCCTCTGTGCAGATTTGTTTTTGAGGCCCAACTAAATTGTTATTTGTGTTTGTATTAGACATGTATCTAGAAATTCATCAATCATGGCTCCACTTGCCACAGGAGAAATGCTGCTGCAAGTAACGTTCAGACAGTTGTGCCAGAGATACATGGTTGACATATTCAGGCAATACAAATGGATCACCTGAATGACCCTAGCAAACACCCTAAGAGCAACCAATACAAAAAAAAAAAAAAAAAAAAAAAAAAAAAAAAACATTTTTTCATGACTGTTGAAACAAAACAAAGCTTGTTTGCTCTTGGGCTTGGTGTCACCAGCCAAAATTGTGTATTGTCAATAGCAATGTACTCAGTTGCAGACTTTTACCATGACTCAACCACCATGATCTAATGGGTTTATGACATGGATATTATGGGGGTAGTTATAGAATAAAAATATCTAATGGGTTTATGACATGGATATTATGGGGGTAGTTACAGGATAAATAAAAATATCTAATGGGTTTATGACATGGATATCATGGGGTAGTTAGAGAATAAATAAAAATATCTAATGGGTTTATGACATAGATATCATAGGGTAGTTATAGGATTAAAAAAATATATCTAATGGGTTTATGACATGGATATCACGGGGTAGTTAGAGGATAAATAAAAATATCTAATGGGTTTATGACATGGATATCATGGATATCTAATGGGTTTATGACATGGATATCATGGAGTAGTTACAGGATAAATAAAAATATCTAATGGGTTTATGACATGTATATCATGGAGTAGTTACAGGATAAATAAAAATATCTAATGGGTTTACGACATGGATATCATGGAGTAGTTACAGGATAAATAAACGTACTTGGCTCTGCGTAGTGTATGAGAGTTGTCATGGCACTCTGTAACAGACACAGCCAGCTAGCACTGCTGACCGGGTCCTCAGCAAACGTAGACATACACAGTGACTTCAGTGCCTGGAGACACGCAGATATCACCATGCTGACCTTTGTCTCTGTCGACTTGGAAACAACCTCTCGCATCAGGCTCGTGATCAGGTGCAGAATGGTGGGAAGAACTGCAACAGCTCCTACAAAATTAGGAGGGAGAAATGTTTTATTTAACCTTCTGACTACTGCAGGCAAGATATCTCGCCAACGTCACAAACATTGCCGAACAATTTACTGCTGACAGTGTGCTCCTTTGATTTGTTTTCCCGCCTTTTTATAGACTGGTAGTAACTGGTAATACATTATACAGCATAAAAGAATATTTGTTTATGAAACAGTGAGTATTATTTTCGTAATTTTTTTTTTTTTTTTTTTTAATTAAGAAAACCTTTTTTAAATGAGCCGAGAATCGGCGAAATTAATTTTACGTACGTACGTTTGCAGCTAGACGTCCAGTAGTTCGTTCATTATTGCTAATTATTGAGATTTTTGGACTACAATTTTTCAGAGATTGCTAGTTCGATCCATATCACACAATTTCGTGAATTTCGTTTTTTGTAAAACAGTTGAATTTATTTAGAAATTTCCTTTTTCAAGAAGCTTATCAATTCCTCATGGCGATCGTCATGTTCCGCTATTAATGACAAACGAAAATTCCCGAAGAAAATCGCATTTTAAACTCAAATGTTTGAAGTATTTTTCACATAAACAATGTATAATGTATTACCGGTTACTACCAGTCTAAAAAATGATGGGAAAACAGATCATTGGTTCCCTCCACCCCCATTGAGTAATATGTTAGAAATGAAAGCGCAACACAAATGGCAACCAGTTAATGGTTGCATAGCCAGTTCTTTATCACATATACAATCCCAGGAACATCTGTGGCCTATAAGGGGGTGTTTTCCACTGCAGGTCATGTCGTCACAACAGTGAGAACTAATCTCAAACCAAAATATGTCGACATGTTGGTTTTCCTAGATAAGAACCTGGTGGCGTAATGGGCATTATAGACACATGGCAGTTCTAATATAATTCAGACTTTACCAGAATGAAATTTTTTTGCATTCTCATCAAGATACAGATTAATACGGTTAATAGCAATAAGATTTATAATTCAATATTCATGCCCATTACCAAATGATCCATTTCTGAATTAAATTTTTAAAAACATAAAATGGCTACACAAATTTGACACAACTTTACCAGAATGGTATTTTTTGTTTTCTAGTTAAGATTCATATTTTATTTGCAATTGATACAATCATTTAATATATATTTTTAATGATTATTTTACACGTGATCTTCACAAATAAAAATTGTTTCGCTTAAAATAGTTTGTTAAAATGTATGTGTGATAGGTGGCACGGTTGTGAAAAAAAATATCGTGAATATATTGAACCGTGAGTCAAATATCGAAAATCGAACTGAAAATGAAAAATGTGTATCGTCCCATCCCTACCCACCACACCATGAGCTAACACTCTTACGTCTGAACTATGTTGCACTCCCAAAGAAATATAGTAAGGAAATGTTTTGTCAGGTCCGTCTCTGGGGTATTTTTTATTATGTAAGCATTTAGAGCAGTTAATCCAGGCACATTTGATGCATAAAAGACATCATTCTATACACTGGATTTGCTACACTAATTTATTTAAATAACAAGCAAACAGCATTTTGAAACAAAGTCATAAAAAGTGGGTTCTCACAATTTTAGTTTTTTTTAAATCAAAGACTTATCACAAGTGTGAAATTCATTATCAGGAGATGTCATAAGATTTTGCTATTTTAGATCATGATAATTAATGTATGACACGAGACAAAAGAAATATGATGCCAAATGCAGATAAATACGACAGACTTTAGATTTTGCTGCATTAAAAAATGACATATCTTTTCTAACATTAACCATCTGACAACAGTAAATTGAAATTGTAGTTATGCTTGTATTTCAACTAAGAACTTGATTTTATAATAGAGATCAAAAGCAAGTACCGTATTTTCTGGAGGATAAAACACACCCTTGTATAACCCGCACCGCTCCTTTTTAAACGTTTTTAAAGATTCATTCATATACAAGATGCAACGTTTTATAAGTTGCATTTTACTTCAAGTATTTATGGTATTACTTTTACTGGCCAAACGTGCACGTCTTTTTTATCCACTGGCTATTTGAATATATTTTTATGTCATAAAAACACTTGTTTAAAATTTATATTTATGATTACACATGTTTCAAATTATTAATTAGAACACAAGTAAGTTATTTAAAATGTTTACAACACCGTTTCATCTATAAGATCACCCCATTGTGAGTTAAAACCTGTTACTTTATTATTGTCCAATCAGAACCAATTTTGTTATTGCTATTTTTATCAAAGACTGAGAAGGTTAGCTTATATAAAAGGCGGTGTTACACACATGAAATTGACATGTGTTTGGTGCTAGGAAATTGACATGTGTTTGGTGCTTTGGCAGATCAAAACTTAGCTTCTCACCATCACTAATAACTCGGTGACATGAGCAAAATATCGGGGTGGGTTTATTCACAGATATGAGTGTAGTTCTTTATATAATTATGCTAAAAGTAGGGTGGGGTATTCGCTTATAAGTTTTAGTTTCCTGCTGAATTGTCGTACTTTTGACGCCATTCACGTACATGTACAACAACGAAAATCGAAAAAAAGAAGAAAAAAAAAAGAGGAAAATACATACATAAACCGCACCCTCTGATTTGGAAAAAAAAAAGAGTAGCACCTTATACTCCGGAAAATACGGTACTGCTAACTGTGTAACATACTACAAACATAAACACCATACCTAATGGAGAACACAACGACACAATATCAGCCATCGTTGTGACGACAGTTGAAATCAGATGACAGGCTTCGTCCGACAGTTTGCGTAGGTGGGTTGGGGTCTGGAAACCTGTGGTAGGGGCAGAGGGATTCATGGCAGGGACCTGTCGCACCAGGGCACACAGGCACACCTCCAGGGTGGCAAACACCACCGACCTGGTCTGGTCTATCTCGCCCGTGTCGCCCCCCTCCCCCAGACTCCCCCCACTGGCAGAGCTGTCTGTTGTTTCCATGGACTCCGTGCTGCTCTCAGTCGTGCTTGGGGTGTGAAGTTCCTTTTCTGAAATTAGTTAATAACATTTATCCTATAACTACCCCATGATATCCATGTCGTAAACACATTATATATTTTTACTTACCCTCTAACTACTCCATGATATCCATGTCATAAACCCATTAGATATTTTTATTTACCCTCTAACTACCACATGATATCCAAGTTATAAACCCCTTATATGTTTTTATTTACCCTATAACTACCACATGATACCCATGTTATAAAAAACGATTTGATATTTTTATATATCTAATTGTGTGATAAATGGTATGCAAATGATAAACTGATAATTGGTTGTCTGTTTACAAGAAAACGCAACATGTACACTTTAGTGTAATGTTCAATAAGATTTAGTTTCAAATATGACGTCACAACGTTTTAGCCAATTACGATTACTAAGTATGGATTTGGTTTTTTTGTCTTATGGTTTAATAGAAATTGAATTAAAATGTTATTTCAGAATGGTTATAAGATAAATCGAATTTGCTACTCGTGTTTTTTAATATCAAGCTTGTGTCATTGATCAGTATTTATCTCAGCAGAGCCTTGACAAATACTGATTAACTAACAGTCATATTAAAAACACTTGTGACGAATGCTCTATCTCTTATAGTATACGACACATATCATTTAAGAAAACAAAAAGTAAAATAACCCTCCACCACTCCTCCTACAGTTTTTTTCATCACAAAATGATGATTGAGGTATTTGTTCTGAACTTATAAAATTATCTATGTCAATGACAAAGATGATTTAAGAAAACATTCCTTCACCCCCCTTCCCACCGAAATAAATCAATCAATCTGCTATTCCAGACTAAAGCAGAATGACTGATGTGAGATAGCTTTTTTTACATCACTGTGATAATAAGCAAATCTGTGTTTTAGCTTCCATTTGTGCAATTATAGATTATTACTGACAGCTTCACTTCTCACTACCACTAATAACTCCGTTACTTGAACCAAATTAAGTTGGGGGAGGGGGGGGGAAGTTCCATTTTGCCAACTAAATAACTGCCTGGTTAACACTAAATTCAATTCAAATTCATAAAGACATACCTTTCAGTTGAGCTCTCTCTGCATCCAAGTTCTCCTGGGCTGACCTGATGACCTTTTTAACGACCTCCATAGCAAGAGTCTGAATGGCAAGGTCGTCTCTTGTTAGAATTATTCTACAACAACATAAATTAATATTATTAAAAGCTAACTAAATTCGAGAGTTGGGCAATGATATGTTTCCAAACCTGCTGGATGTTACAGCCTGTTTCATTTGCAGGGATGAGAATAGCAAATGAGAAAAACGGCTGAAATTTTCATAATATAGAGTAAGATCTGAGGATATGTTCAAAGGTTTTATTAATATAAAAAAGTAAGAAGAATTCACTCCATTCTTTCACTGGAAGGTGGCTGGGGACACTCACCTGATAAGCTATCATCGTATTATTTTTTTTTTAAATTTGTGTCAAAATCTCTTCATTTATAGTTGAATCCTATTTGGTCATGCTGAAATTCAGATTTAAAAAAATAATAATAAAAATTAATGTCAGATTCTGTTATCTGACATTTCACATTTAGAATTGTTTAGTTTTTTAAAATTCATATTACAATTGTGGATGCTTTGATGTCAGATTTATCCTGACATAGGTGGCGGAACACTGAATATTGGAGGCCAACCTGCAAGATGGTGTACCCCAGAAATTTTTAAAATTTAAATGACCTGGGCCGGTATTTATAAAGAATCTTAGAATTTTCTTAAGAATAGTCTCAAAAATTTCTTAACATGTTAAAAATATTCTTAGTGTAAAAATATTCTTAAGTTACTTTTAAAATTTATCTAAGAG
>JAUTBY010005574.1:0-16170 GCA_032361585.1 Peltospira operculata | reverse complement strand
ACATTGTATATAAGATATGAGATGGCATATAGTAATACAAAGAAATACTACAGTATTATATTATGTATTTATAATGTATATATACCTTTTCCTTTTAAAAATAATAAATTCCATATATTTTTGATACTTTTTCCTTTCCATCTTTCTTTCTTTATTCATATATTTAATAAAAACAGACCCACTATACATTAAGTAAGCAGTCTAACTAGACCATTCAACCCCTCCCCATTCTCCCACCCCCACCCCCACCCCCACCCACCCTTGAGCACAAGAGAGAAAATCTACTTAGCATATTTGCATAAATACACAGACTGCTTCTACAGGTAACCATACCCCACATTACCTGCACCAGGTATTTCCTTTCAGCTTGCGATCGCTATCTGTATAGAACATGGCAAAACTGCTTTGTGGATTATGCCGTGTAGTTGCTGTAGCTGTATGTACCAGACATGTGTATAGTATGCAAGTGTTATCAGCCCATCTCTTTCACTACACCTACCGGCCTCGATGGCATAGTGGTCTAAGCCATCTGTCACAAAGATAAGGCTGGTAGGTACTGGGTTCGTATCCTGGTACCTGCTCCCACCCAAAGCGAGTTTCTCACTAACCTCTAACTCGGGTTATTACTAACAACTAATATCCTGTCCTGGGCACACAGCTCAGGCTCCTGAGGTGTGTGGCCAGGACAGGTGTGCACTATAACATCTTGCTTTGAATGTGCACGTAAAAAATGGTTACCTACCTATCACTACACCAACCTGGTTGAGTCTTGCTGCCTTTGTGCGAGCGTAATTGTTAGATAGGTGGTTGGTTCATTATGTTCCACGTGTTTAAACTGTCATACCTGATTGGAAGACCCACAAGGTGTGGGACACTTTGCATTGTCCCGTCCCCCTCAAAACTGGTCAAGTGAACTGGAGGTATTGAGCTTCAGAAAAGCGGCATCTATCATTTGTTTGTCTTGGCCTATTCTGAGCTCTGCGGTTGCGGTGTGAAGGCAACAAAAGACGTGTGTGGCGCTGGCATGTTGCCACAATGGCTGCTTGTATGAAAAAAAAATTGTCCTGCTGTGATGTGTAAAATAAAGGCAATGTGTAAAATAAAGACAGCATTGTTAGAACAGTTTAAAGGATGAGGTGTTTTATGTGTCCTGGAATTTAAATCTGTTTATTTGAGCAAATAATTATACCTGGTTACTTTATGTTACATGTTTGAGAGCGCACAGTGTTACATTATTAGTGTTTGATTATGAAGGTGATACACAATAATGTAGTGTCACTTTCTGACACTCTTCGTCAATCTCTAACCAACAGGCTTTTTCTCACAATCTCTGTCAGTCTCTTTCTGACTTTTTCTCTCTACATAACTCAGTGGTAAGCATGTTCGCTCATGGTGCGGTGGGTCGTCGGATCAATCCCACATGGTGGACCCTTTGGGTTATGTCTCATTCCAGCTAGTTCTCCACGACTGGTGTATCAATGGCCATGTATCCTGTCTATTGGATGGTGCATATAAAAGACTCCTTGCTGCTTATTGGAAAGAGCAGCCGATGTGGCGGTAGTGGGTTTCCATTCTCACTATCATAATGTTCCTTAACCATACTCCGGACGCCATATAACTGTAGATAAAAATGTGTTGAATACATCATTAAATAAAACCTCTCTTTCTTTCTCTCATAGTTTCTTTCTGAATTTTTTCTCTCTAACCCTTTGGGCTATGTCTTGTTCCAGCCAGTTCTCCACAACTGGCGTATCAGTGGCCATGGTATGTGCTAACCAGGTGTCTAACACCACATAATTATGTGTAATTAAATAAAACATATCTATTTCGCACATACATACACACATGAACACACAAATCAGTGGCATAAAAATGGGGGAGGGGGCCTGATGGGGCCTTTGGACCCCCCATTTGACCTTTGATGGTGTACAATAGATATGGTAGAAAAATTGCAGTGCCCCCCCCCCCCTCCAACAGATGAAGGTCTGCCCCCAATAAATAAAGACTCAGTTACACCACAGAGACAAACTAAAGAAATATTTCTATTTAACCACACACATATTTTTATATATACAGTTATGTAACTCTAGACATATGGTAAACACACACAAACACAAATACATTCATTCACAGTTTGTTTAAATACATCTGGGTCCATACCTCCCTCTGTTTATAAATTTCAATCTGGAAGTACTTGTGTTATAAATACTTGGATTGGTCAGACTAATGTCACATGACATCAGATGTGACCCTCATTCTTCCATCAATCTCTGGGAGCTGGCTGTAGCTCAGTGGTAAACATGTTCAGTCATGGTGCTGTGGGTCGTCTGATCGATCCCACATAGTGGACCTTTTTGGCTATGTCACGTTCCAACCAGTGCTCCATGACTGGTGTATCAAAGGCTGTGGTATATGCTATCCTGTCTATGGGATGGTGGTGCTAGTGTATTCTAGAAACCGTAGACTTAGCCACTCTGCCATCAAGGCTGGCATTAATGTATGTATGATTTCACCCTGGTAATTATTGTATGGGTGTAACAACAGCACTGACAGTGCTTTAACTGCTTCCCAGTATCTTCCTATCTTGATTGTGAATGTGTCTTAGCCAGATGATTGTTTGTACACTCAGTGACATGATGCAAGAGCTTAATGTCATACACTTGTCTGGCCTTTGTGTTTTATAGCATACTTCTCAGTGGTAGATGACAGCTTGTCTCTCTCCTCTAGTTCAACTGACTCCAATCAACGGATCATATGTACCAAATGTGTCTGACTGGCTTATTTTAGAGCCCCATTTATTTTTTATTTTATTTATTAATATTGGACACATTTTTATCAGTAAGTGTTAAAAAGAGAGAGAAAGAAATGTTTTATTTAATAACACACTCAACACATTTTATCTATGGTTATATGGCATCAGGAGTATGGTTAAGGACCATTATGATAGTGAGAATGGAACCTGCTGCCGCCATATAGGCTACTCTTTCAGATAAGTAGCAAGGTGTCTTTTATATGCACCATCCCATATACAGGATAGCACATATCACGAATAAGTATTAAAAAAGCCATGCAGCTAGCTAATAAGATCCAACTTGATGTACAGCTGATCTGAGATCAATCCCCGTCTGTGAGCTAGTGGGCTTTCTATTATATTTCTGACACTAGTATAACCAACCCTTTGGGATATATCTTGTTCCAGCCAGTACTCCACAACTGGTGTATCAAATGCTGTGGTATGTGCGATCTTATGGGATGGTGCATATAAAAGACCCCTTGCTGCTTATCAGAAAGAGTAACCTATGTGGCAACAATGGTCCTGAACTATACTCCTGATGCCATATAACTATAGATAAAATATGTTGAGTGTCATTAAATAAAACATTTTTTTTTCTCTTTCCAATATAACCATTAATAAAAAGTATTAAGTGTGTTGTTAAATAACAGGGATATTTTTTCTCATATTAAATGTGCATTTGCTCCTGTACAACTGGTTTATTTATTTTCTTCAGTCTTTTGTTTTGTTACTGTTAGTTCCTTGTTTCTTAAAGCTAATATTTCAGCAATTTTTAAAATTATTTTAATATTTGGAAGAGACGATCAAGTTTTGTTTTGTCCATTGGAAACGATCAGCAAACAAGCCATTTCACTACTCTTGCTATCTAGGCCAAATGCTTATATAAGATTCTATGCAGTCCAAGGTAAAAAGCAGGTTGCTCCAATTTCAACGTGGGATTCCGTTGTATGAGATAATGTGCTACTTTGACTGTTTTGGAAAGTAAGTAATGGCAATGATGTCTGAAACAAGGAAATCAACACAAAAATTACAGCTTTGTCATTAAAATGACATAGACGGTGTTAAAAGTAGCACAAACTTGAATTTTCAGCTACACAATATGGTGCAAGTTTTGCAGATTATGTAGTAGACACTTGATGATATCTTTTGATAGCAATGACTGACAAGTGTTAGAATAATACTGTTGTGCTTAAATTTGAAATTAGTCATCAGTGACAATCAGATATATATCTGGACCTAGTAGTTTTAAAACTATTAGGGTGCTACATTTACTGCATGCTTTCTTGCATAGCTGAAACTGTTTCTTTATCCCTTCTACTCGTCCTGTTCTGATATATTAGCATGGACATGAATTTGTTGGTTAGATCTTATAACATATTCATTCAAACTCACCTGTGTCCAATTAGCCCCCCATGTGTTGGTTACAGTTTCCATTATTTAAAAACAATTTTATTTTATTTTTATTTTCCTCCCTATGGTGCTGATAAAATATCACTTGCTACTGACATGTAAAGTGTAGCAAATGGAGTTACATGTGTGGTCCTTTCTAATGCCTTAAAATCACAGATAAAAATAAAAACTTTTTTTTTTCAATTAACCAAATATTAAAAAGGAGTAGGCTATATGGAAACTCTAAATACATCATTAAACACATCATTTATTGTATTAAAACATTGTCACAGTGATCATCAGCTGGTCATTTTCTGTAAAGATGCAACAGATGTAGCAATAAAAAAATCTTGCACACTAAATTGTAATATTATCAGTGATATATAGTCGTGGTGTTCTGCTTGTTTTATTACTCTTTTTCAAAAAAAAATTTGCTTTCTATTTGAATTGAATGCTTCTGTCTGTTTATGTAATCCCACCTTGAAAATGAGTAGCTCCACATTTAAATTATAATAAGTATGCACATCTTTTGGCGACCCTTCAGGGCTGAACTGAAAGTCGTGCTGGGCTATCTATTAATGCAACTGTATTCACTTCACCCACCGTCAGCCTGTGTGGCTCAGTGGTCATGGCATCCAATTTAAACTGTAATAAGTACTGGGATTGCATTCAGCTACTTGGTACAGCACAGCATGTGTGCATCATAAGCAACTCTGTGTAGACATAAGTTACATATACCACCAACCAGCTCTTATGTGATTCACAGTACAATAGCCATGGCCTGTGCTATTTCATCTATGGGAAAATGTCAACATAAAAACTTCTCTGTGTTATGAAGGTAACCCCTAGGGCTAGCTCCAACTGTCAGCAAATTTAACAGTTGTGAATTTTAGAATTTTAAAAAAATATTTTTAATTTGCTATAGTTGAATTTTATATATTGTGAAATATGTTTTAATTTGGTAAAATATATGCTTTCTTGTATTATTGTTTCATTAACTTTGAAAATGGATTTTAATGGGTCTTGGTGGTTGACATGTCTTAGCCGTCTGTCAAAAAAAGGCTGGTAGGTACTGGGTTTGTATCTCGGTATCGGCTCCCACCCAGAATCAGTTCTTAAGGACTCAGTGGGTAAGTGTAAGGCCACTATACCAAACATAGGAAACAACATGAGGCCTTTGTTGAACCAGTGAACTAAATGTTGATGTGTCATTTTCATATTAAGAGAAAATAACTTTGAATTGATAATAAAATTACAAAATCTTTGCAAGGGAAAGCAGCAAACACTGAGAAGAATGTATGGGTGTGAATCCCCTATTAGGATCTTTATGGATGTGAAACTCCTATTGGGATCTGTATGGATGTAAATCCCCTATAGGGATCTGTATGGATGTGAATCCCCTATTGGGATCTATATGGATGTGAATCCCCTATAGGGATCTGTATGGATGTGAATCCCCTATTGGGATCTGTATGGATGTGAATCCCCTATAGGGATCTGTATGGATGTGAATCCCCTATTGGGATCTATATGGATTTGAATCCCATATTGGGATCTATATGGATGTGAATCCCCTATTGGGATCTGTATGAATATGACACCCCTATTAAGATCTGTATGGATATGAAACCCCTATTAAGATCTGTATGGATGTGAACCCCCTATAGGGATCTGTATGGATGTGAATCCCCTATTGGGATCTGTATTGATGTGAGTCCCCTATTAGGATCTGGCATGTAATCTGTAACATGTCAATGTTGCCCTTTACCACTGAACTGGATCTCTTATTTAAGTGAACTCATGTTGTGGTGTCATTGGGGTCAGGTTTCACTCCTGGACTTGTTAGCCATCCTCCCAGTGGTTTCAGATGGTCTTTGTTACATAGTAGGGGGTGGTAATTCAAGGCCCTTTCACATTCCAGCCATAATGAGCTTGCCAGACTGTGCCACACACCACCTTTCATGGAGGGCTAGTTATTTTTCACATCCCCTGTAAAGCTTGAAGTCATGGCAGTACCACAGATCATGGACACTTTACTTGACAACCAAGTTAGTACGTGGAACCCTGACATTACCAAATATTTTTTTCTGGGACAATAAAGAAGTTTTTTTTTTAAAGAAAAAGGAATAGTTGGCACATGGATAAGACACTAATGATGCAGAATAACATGGGACTATCATGGAGTTGATTATGGTTCATTCCAGAATGAGTGTATGTGTATTTCATTAAACTGCTTGTAAGACAATGATTCCAGGGCTCCTCAACCCTGATATTGCCAACACTTTCTGAAAACAATAAAATAATTTAAAAACATTTAACATAGAATACCAAATGATTTTAGATATTTATAGTTTTTATTAAAATGTTTTACAAATTATTGATTGTTTCAATTTTAATGTTTAAAATCAGTTGGTATACAGCTACTGTATTTTATATTAAGAAAATATGACAAAAAACTTTGTAGCTGACTCATTGGCATTCAATAAAACTGGTTTATCAAAGTTCATGGTATGTGTTGCCTGCCTTTGAAAAGTGAAAACAAAAGATACCCAGATACACATTTTTAATACTTAATTAACTAGCCTAGTAGAACAACTGAGGCAAATAAGTTTCATAAATAACTTAAATATTTTGGTGTCAAGGATAAAAAAGAATTTGGGATATGGGATAAAAACTGAACTTCATGTTTAATTTTTACATAACCACATTAAATATACTTTTTTTTAAATACGTGGTCAACATCATAAAATTAATATACATGTACTTTATCACTTGGATCATTTAAAATATATTTCATGTAAAAAAAAAAACATTTCTGTTTTGAAATTATAAATTCAGTTTAAAAAAAAAAAAAAAAAAAAAAAAAAAAAAAAATTTGCAAACTTGTTTGGTGTGTGTTATCTTATTTGTGAATGAAAACATGTTTATGTTTTGGAAAATAGTATCGCTGTACATTCCTCCATTATTAACAGCTCACCTAGTTCTGAGAATATGGGAGTTTCACATGATGATTGTGCAACTTCTAAGCCACATTATCTGTGTCTGTCTATCCCAGATCCTCCATTGTAATCTGTTAGATGAACATTATGTGGGAGGTGGAGGGGGATGCAGCAAATAGTGTGAAAATGCGGTGAGCCGTGACAGTGATAGCTGCTACTGTGGATACACACCTCCCTGGATGGTGTTGTTTTCTCTGGGTCAGACCACACACTGTGCCTGGCAGCACTGTGGTGTTGCTCAACCTGCTGGTAATGGCATACCAGATAAGGTAGACGCATTATTTACCTGAATCCTATCCAGTAACACAGGGTATCGGAAAACCACAGCTGTAAGACCACAATTTACTCATTACATTGAAGAGATATCTGATACTGTCTGTGTGTAGGGATTTTGGTGTGTGGAGGGAGGGAAATGGGAGGGGGGTTAAAGAGTCAGAGGAGGAGGGATATTAACCTAATTTATTTACCTGATTCGAAATTGTTTCTGTACAAAATCCCAGATAAAAGGTACTCAACAGATATATGAAATTTATATACATATATAACAGGTTATAAAAATTCACATTTTCACATAAATAGGAACATTGATTTACACAACACTGTTTGTTAAATAGAACCTATATACAATGTACATTCTTAATACAAAATATAATTTAAAAAATACACAATACTACATTATTATATTTAGTATAAATCTTTTCAACTTTAAAATATAGATTAGGTTTGAAAGTCCCATTACTAATAAATTTGTTTTATATGCTGAAATCTAGTTGTTGCTCTACATAATAGTTATTCTAGTTACAGAATGTAAAAGTTGTTTTTGATAATAACTGCAGTTTTTATTGCTATATTAGTGATATATATTCACTGAATTGACTAAATAATAAAATGTGTTTGATCTAATATGAAGCTATATATGAAACAATGCTGAGATACATTAACTGGTTATTATATTTGTCACTACCTGTTACAAATATCCTTAACAGACTGTGCCAGTATAGTACTTTGTCTAAATGATATTTAAGATAGAGAAATGTTTTATTTAATGACATAGTAAAAACTATTTTATCTACGGATATATGGCATCAGGAGTATGGTTAAGTACCATTATGAACCCTTTTCCACCACATAGGCTACTCTTTCCGAAAAGCAGCAAGGGGTATTGTATATGCAACATCCCATAGACAGGATAGCACATACCACAGCCTATGATACACCAGTCGTGGAGCACTGGCTGCAACAAGATATAAATGATATTTAAATTTATATATAAAAATCCAGTGTGGATTGATGAATGAATTAACAAATAAATGAAACAACTATGAAAGAACAAATTAAATGAAATCAGTACATGTCCAAACAGAATGTGAACAGATTGTAGTAGAACCAAATATGTCCATTATGGCGATGTAATTGCAAACTTTGGCATTTTAAAAATTAATATTAAATGATTATGCAGCATGGTCATTCTAATTTGGGGTAGGCATTAACCAGTGGTCACTTTATTTTATCCATACAAATATGTTTCTGTACAATTTAATTTTACCCTATCCATTCTGTGGCCTAGATTACATGTAAAATAGTTTTTATGCAGTCAGTCTCGAACCAAACCATATCAGAGAGTCATTGAGCATTTTCTTGCAATTCTACATAAGAAATAAATCATGTGTTGAGTACATGCTTTAAAAAGCCATTATGTTGTCAAATACTAAAGAATGCACTGCATTTTATTTTGGATCTGTTTGGTATTACCACTACCACCACCACCACCACTACTACTATTACTATGACTACTACTACAGCAACTACTACTATTACTAATACTACAACAACTACTACTACTATTACTACTACTGCAACTACTACTACTGTTACTACTACCACCACCACCACCACTACTACTACTATAACTACTACCACTACTACTACAACTACTAACACTACTACTACTATTGTGACACTACTACTGCTACTGTTTTTACATTTACTAATAATATTGTTATTCTGTGTGTTGCAGAAGGAGGGAGGTTGGAACGGGAGCTGCAGTACACGAAAGATACAGTGGGGGTTGGCAGCGGCAGTACCAGTGAGTTGGTCATACAGACGCCCAAGGTCGGTTCGAACCTGCTCAACGTCGAATCGCTGTCACTGCACCTGCAGGCCGTGTTAGAGGCCACCAAGATCAACGTGGTCATCGACGGAATGTAAGTACAGTAGATTAATAGACCTGTGGTAGAGACCACCAATATTTACATTAATAGATTTGTGGTAGAGACCACCAATATTTACATTAATAGATTTGTGTTAGAGGCCACTAAGATTTACATTAATAAATCTGTGTTAAAGACCACTAAGATTTAGATTAATAAATCTGTGTTAGAGACCATCAAGATTTACATTAATAGATTTGTGTTAGAGACCACCAAGATTTACATTAATAGATCTGTGTTAGAGACCACCAATATTTACATTAATAGATTTGTGTTAGAGAGCATCAATATTTACATTAATAGATCTGTGTTAGAGACCACCAAGATCAACATGGTCTTTGACAGAATGTAAGTACATTACATTAATAGATCAGTTAGAGACCATAAAGATTTACATTAACAGATCTGTGTTAGAGACCACTATGATTTACATTAATAGATATGTATTAGAGGCTGCCAAGATTTACATTAATAGATTTGTGTTAGAGACCATCAAGATTTACATTAATAGATTTTTGCTAGAGACCACAAATATTTACATTAATAGAGCTGTATTAGAGGCCACCAAGATTTACATTAATAGATCTGTATTACAGGCCACCAAGATTTACATTAATAGATTTGTGCTAGAGACCACCAAGATTTACATTAATAGATTTGTGCTAGAGACCACCAAGATTTACATTAATAGATTTGTGTTAGAGACCACCAAGATTTACATTAATAGATTTGTGCTAGAGACCACCAAGATTTACATTAATAGATTTGTGTTAGAGATCACCAATATTTACATTAATAGATTTGTGTTAGAGGCCACCAAGATTTACATTAATAGATCTGTATTACAGGCCACCCAAGATTTACATTAATAGATTTGTGCTAGAGACCACCAAGATTTACATTAATAGATTTGTGCTAGAGATCACCAATATTTACATTAATAGATTTGTGTTAGAGACCATCAATATTTACATTAATAGATTTGTGTTAGAGACCATCAATATTTACATTAATAGATTTGTGTTAGAGACCACCAAGGTCAACATGGTCATTGATGGATCTTTATTTGAGGCCACCATGATTAACATGTAATTTATGGAATGTAAATGCACTTTCTCACCAATTTACTCAGTTTATCTTGCTATTCTGTGCATAGTACATGCATTAAGGAATTTACTAGAGGTTAAAAATGTTTATGACAAGTGCATGCATCTCCATCAGCTATTAAACTGTTTGTACTCAACAACTGTATTTGAGACAGCAAAGATTAATGTAGGTATTGATGGAATGTAAAAAAAAAACTTTCTGACAATATACATGTTTTATCTTAGCATTTTATGACTACATTAATAAATCTCTTTTAGAGACCACCAATATTAATTTAGTTATCAGAGAACAATTTGGACTTTAAAAAATGGTGTAATTTGATTAGCACAATACTATATATCCTTGACGAACCAAATTTCGGTATATTAACACGTCATTCAACCCATTAAAAATTTAATTTTTATGTGGGTTTTCCTAAAATAATTTTTACCGGATTGACAAGATTTCATTTCATTTACTAAAATGATTCCGATGTCAAGGTTGATGCATGCGCAGATTCGTTGTCAACAGACCATATGGAAATTGTACTGCATATGGTATCCTACCGAAATTCAGTGCAAAGCCATATGTTTAGTTCCATCCCATGAAATTGATCTGCAGGTGAGCTAGAATGTGAACCCCATCAAACTATTCACTGGTTATTAATGGTATATAAGTGAACTTTCTCACACCAGTTTGTCATAGCAGTCTATAACCAGGATATACTTGGATGAATTTCCTAAGTTTACACTTTGGCTTATTCACTCATTAACCTTTTCATACCTACCGGTACAACTGGAATCCACCACGATTAATGTAGCTATTGATGGAATGTGCACAGCACTTTCCTCCCTGGTTTACCCATTGTATCATTCGTGTATATTAATGTGTCTCTGGTGGTTCATGCACTCACAGTGCTAGCTGTGTTGTTTGTCAACATCTTCATGCTCACTGGATGCTACAAGATTAATGGAGTTATTGATGGAATGTGCACAGCACTTTCTTACCCATTTACCACAGTGTGTTACGGCTGATTCTGACAGGTAGGTAGGTATGGCTTTGCACCGAATTACAGTATATTTTCCATACACTCTGTTGAGAATGAATCTACGCACGCATCAATCTTGACATCTGAATAATTTTAATAAATGAAACAAAATCTTGTCAATCCAGTATTTTAATTATTTTTAGGAAAACACACTTACAAATTAACTTTTTATATACCATAATTTGGCACATCAAGGATACATGTTTTACGTGCACATTCAGAGCAAGCTGTTATAGTGCATGCCTGTCATGGCCACATGCCTCAAGACAGGAAGTTAGTAGCATAGGTAGAGGAACGTGTTGAATTATGAGGTATATGGGGGAGGGGGCCAACTTGTAAGTTACAAAGTTAAGATGGTCTTCCCCCATAGAAGTTTATAATTTAGATGACTAAAAAGAAAAGAAAAAAGAAAAAAAGAATGTTATAAGTCTATGAGTAGTTAGTAAGAGAAATGAAGGTGTAGTGGCCGTAGAAACTCACTGATACCAGGATACGAACCCAACTCCTACCAGCCTTATCTTTAAGACTGATGGCTAAGACCACTATGCCATCAAGACCAGTGGTGCTAACAGCCTAGCATCTGTATTACTGTATCTTCATTAGAATTAACCACTGCCAGTTATTCAACATCAATGTAATTTTTGTATTCAAATTACCATTGAAGTATGTCTTGTTTTTGCCATTGCTTCACAACTCATGTATCAAAGGCTATTCTGTCTATGGGATGGTGCATATAAAAGACCTCTTGCAGCTAATCAAAAAGAGTAGATTATGTGGCAGCACTGGGATTCCTGTCTTACTATCATAATGGTCATTAACCATAAGCATGACACTATATAACCGTAGATAAAAATGTGTTGAGTGCATCATTAAATAAAACATTTTTCTCTCTCTGTCTGTATTAATATATCTTCATCAGAATTAACCACAGCAGGTTATTGAATTGTTAACTTCAACTTTCAGTCATAATTAGAAGCTGTCAACATCAATGTAGTTTTTGTATTCAACTACATAGCTTTTTCTAACTAAAATGATAAAATGATTGATTGTATTACTGATTCTGTCTAACAGATTATTGAAACAATTGACATTTATCACAACAGTGTTACATGCATGTTTGAATATTAACAGTATAATTATGCACTTTCTGTTCAACTTTGCTCCCACTAACATTCAGATAATTTCAGTTGTGGTTTTCTTCTCTTTTCAGTGAATGGAAATTTTCAGACATTTGTTACGCAACAGATTTTCCCAGAATAGAAGACTATTATGTTGATTCAGTAAGTATTTTATTTTTTGTTAGGTTATTAATTCTTGTTTTTCTGATTAGAGGTCATATAATACATGCTTAAGCTATGATTTTTTTTTTTTTATCTTGTTACAATTACTTTTTTTTGTGGTAAACAAATTACAACAACAGTTCTGTAATGCATCTTTGATATTTATATTTAGCACAGCTCTTTACACTGTGTTTTTAATACCATTTTGAATTTTTATATTATCATCTTTCATTAATTTCTACCTTGTTCTTAAATTTACCTTAATCTGACACCCAACAGCCGATTTATTGTTTGTGCTGGGGTGTCGTTAAACATTCATTCCTTCATTATTTCAATCATTAAAACATTCATTCATTCATTCATTCATTCGTTTGTTTATTCATTCATTCATTATGCATCTTTGAAGTATCAATAAAAGCCTGTAAATAATAATATTTTAAATACTAAGGTGTTAAGTACTAAGATTTTCAAACCTGCACATTTTCATTACAGATATTGGAACTGATTCTGCCATGTGTGATCATTACCCCCCTGGACTGTTTCTGGGAGGGGTCCAAGTTGTTAGGTCCAGAGGAGCCTGTGAAAACACTGTGAGTACTCTCATTTGTTTATCCAATGAACACATTTATTAGATTATATTTTATACTATAATTTCTGCTTTAAAAATCCACATCTAAATATTCTAATTAGGTGATAAACATATGGATTTTTTTGGAGGTGTTATTGTTCAGTTGATCCTGCAAATGTAATTTTTGATTGAAGGCATTAACACCTACAAATAATACCTACAGATTGAAAAACTCCATATGGTTATTTCCATTGTAATTTTATAGAATCATCAACTTCGCCTGTTTTAGAGGCTCATGACATCACTTTTCATGACATCATTAGCTATCCAAGTGTTATTTTCTATTTGATCCCAGATAAGTAATATAATTAACCAATCAAATTACAGAACTATTTGTAGTGTTTTGTTTGTGCTAAAAGGTGGGAGTGTTATGAAAATCAATTTACAGTGATTTTTCACACTACAATTTCTGTTTAAATATTTAAACTAAAACTTAATTTGGAGTGTTTTTAATCTAGTTAGTATTTAAATAAAAGAGAGGATGAATATCACGTGATATTTCCCATCTGTGTGTGAGATATGTGGAGGGTGGTCATACAAACGTGTGATATACCACAGTAGTGTGATATGCTCCCAGCAGGTGCTAACCCGACCATTGATACATGGGTGGTCAGCTCGTCCACTGTCACCTGGCCCCCATCAGCCAGACCGCCTATTGAAAACATAAGTGCAGGGCTTCATGTCCATCACTGCCCGCTGGTCAGTGGTGGGTCGGCCCTTTCAACACCTGGTTCCCATCAACCCATTGTGCAGGGCTGGAAATCAAATAAAGCATTCAATGAACTACCCCGGTGGCATATTATTTCAACATCTATAATTTGTGTGGTTCAGGGATGGAAGGTGTTAGTTCAACAAGGGCATAAAATAAGAGTACAAAATTGGAGGTTTTTATGGAAGATCAAGTAATATATTTTACGAGCTATCATGGTGGTATTCTAAATCTCGGAGATGGTGGTTTTGTGTAAAATAAAACATGATTAACAAATTGGAGGTTTTTTTCAAAAAGATCAAATCATATGTTTTACGAGTTATCATGGTGGTATTCTAAATCTCCTAAATGGTAGTTTTGTGTAAAATAAAACACAAGTGGCAAATTGGATGGATTAAAAAAAATCAAATAATATATTTTATGAGCTATCCTAAATCTCTGAGTTGGTGGTTTTGTGTTAAAACAAAAAACAAAAACAACAACAACAAAAAACAACAACAACAACAACAACAACAACAACCCATGATTAACAAATTGGAGGTTTTTAAAAAGACCAAATAATATATTTTTATATGCTATTATGATGGTATCCTATATCAAAACAATTATAATGTCTGAGATGGTGGTTTTTGTGTAAAATAAAACATGAGTGGCAAATTGGATGGATTTTACAAACTATCATGGTGGTATCCTCAAGACAATGATAATGTTTGAGATGGTCATTTTGTGTAAAATAATTCAAGAGTAACAAATTGGAGAGGTGTTTTTGTTTTTGTTTTTTAAAGACCAAATAATATCTTTTATGAGCTATGATGATTTCAAGAAAATGATGGAGATGTGAATTATTGGTGTCTTCAGTATAAAATAAAACATGAACAGCAAACTGTAAAGATTTTAAAAGATCAAATAATATATTTTATTAGCTATCCTGATGGTATCGTAAATCTCTACAAAGACCAACCTTGTAGATGATTATTTTAATGAGAAATAAAATAAAATAAGATTAGCAGATTAGCCATATATATATTGCTAACAGGACAAAATTGTGTTGTTTATTTATTGAACATTTAATTTTGCCTTACACATAACAGAAGCACAAGGTGGACTATTTATAATATCCTAAAATAAAACTGTAATATTTATTTTATTATGACCTTAAATTAAGGCTTAATATTTATTATTTGTAGTGTTTCTCTTGTGCAAAAAGGTGGGATATGTCTCGTTCTAGCCAGTGCTGCACGACTGGTGTATCAAAGGCCATGGTATGTGCTATCCTGTCTATGGTATGGTGCATATAAAAGACCCCTTGCTGCTTATTGGAAAGAGTAGCCTATGTGGCAGCAATGGGTTTCCGTTCTCCCTATCATAATGGTCCTTAACTATACTCCTGATGCCAAATAACCATAGATAAAATGAGTTGAGTGCATCGTTAAATAAAACATTCCTCTCTCTCTAAAAGGTGGGAGTGTTATGAAAACAAGTTTTGATGTTGGAGTTAGGGGGATCCTGTAAAAAACCCACCACATTTGAACTAAAATGAAACATTTTCTTGTGACATGTTTTAATTAAAGTATTTTGAAGTTTGTGTTTAACAGCAAATATAAAAAAGAATTGGTAAATTAAAAAAATTATGTTTATTCAAGGATAAATATTAGAATTTTGGTTTTGATGTTTGTAGCAATAAACTGTGTAGGTGGGTGTAGAATGTAAGTGTCAGGATTCTCCAGAGGGTAGTGGCCATTAGTTTACAGTTTATGGTCTTTTATTACCATCCACATTGTCATAACCTGATAAAATGCACAGCTTAAATATTTTTTTGTTTTTCATTACAAACTATTCCACTGGTGGTCTCTCTCATTTGCATTTAAACAGACTGTATGCCAGGCTGTTATAATATGAAACTGATTGGATTTAAACTAACATAATGCTATTTTCTTATTAAAAAAAAAAAAAAATTAATAATAAATAAATAAATAAATAAATAAATAAATAAATAAATAAATAAATAAATAAATAAATAAATAAAT
>JAUTBY010003354.1:0-16360 GCA_032361585.1 Peltospira operculata | reverse complement strand
ATAATGTAGGCCTACTTTACAAAACGCACTACTACAGCACGTCAGGTTAATAAATATAGACAAACGCGCAATTTTCAAAAATTATGTTGTTAATTATTAAAAAGTCATACTAAAATTGATTTCGAGAGAAACCGGCAAAACTCATAGGTCATGATGAAATGGTTAAAACAGAAGAAAAGAAGTTTGTTACTATTCGACGGTTTATTATACCTACAAAATGACACTTGAACATTCCTATGCTTTCGTATCGTCGTTTTGTAATAAACGTAACTTATTATATTGATTTGCTTTTATAAATAAATATTGACGTGTTTATTATCTGTTTATAAAGATAATTTATTACAAAACGAGTGTATTACCAAACGCACTTTCTTACAGTGTGGTGGGTCGTTGGAACGATCCCACATGGTGGACCCTTTGGGCTATGTCTCATTCAAACCAGTTCTCCACGGCTGGTGTATCAAAGGCGTGGTATATGCTGTCCTATCTATGGGATGGTGCATATAAAAGAACCCTTGCTGCTAATTAGAAAGAGTAGCCTATGTGGCGTCAGTGGGTTTCCGTTCTTGGTCCTTGATCATACACATCACGCCATATGACCGTAAATAAAATGTGTTAAGTGCGTCGTCAAATAAAACATCACTCTTTCTCTGTCTCTCCCTCTCTTTCTCTCTCTCTTCTCTCTCTCTCTCACACACACACACACACACACACACACACACACACACACACACACACACACACACACATTTAGAAATCGACTTGTTATTACAAAACGATCTTATGATTATTTCCTTTGTGCGGGCACTAGAGTCCTGGAAATGGAGTACCCGTGGAGGCGTGGTTGCCTCGATAGCCTTGTGGTATGCGCGCCCGCCTGTCACGTGGTCGATCTGAGATCGATCCCTGTCAGGTAGCCACTAGGGAGTTTTCTAATAAGAAAATGTTTCTGACGCCAATATAACCGTTGATAAAAAAAAAAACGTGGAGGCCCGAATGAATGGGTTCCCATCGCGGTGCCATATTGTAATAATGACTAGCATGTTTTTGGTAGCCAAACTGACAGCGACAGAATAAATGTATTTTATTAATATTTACTCATATCATAAAAGTGCCTATTCAATGTTGTATCACCATACCTACACACCCACACCAAACTTGCCCTCTCAGTGTCATGTTCTTAAGGTACATGCGTGAACACATGCTTATTGATTAATATTAAAATTAATTTAATATACAAATTATTTGTGTAGATATTTAGAAAACTAAATACGATTGTTATATCTCTAGAATAGAACATACTTGGAGTAATATATTAATATCCTATATGTAATCTGTACGCGAAGATACATAGTATATCCAATACCGCGTCAAGTTATATTGGAGTCGGAAGGGCTGTATAGATTTTATTATAACTTGTTATTATGATTGGATTTATTCAAAGTTGCTTAGCGTTAATCTTTGTAATTATTTATATTAATAATAGCTATAGATTTTAGTTTCTTATTTTCACATACAAAAGGACACTTGTCCGATTTTCAAAACCCACTTTCCGAATATCCATTCAGCGCTCTCTGTTTACTGTTTGTAACGTACGAGTGACCCACTTTTTGGCTATCGAGCATGCGTACTAACGGCCATTAGGTCGGGAACAGTGTTCTCTATATTTGGCCGTATTAAAATCTCTGGTACTGGAATTATTTCAGACTGACAGCTATCGTTTAATTTATAGAATATCAGAGTGGATATTTCTATAACTCTTTATGTTGTCTGTAACCAACAAATATGATTCAGACGTCGGAAAAAGCCGATTCAAAACGCGAACCTGCTTCTCCGGTTAACTCGCTGGAACTGGAGGAACATGCTCCGTCTACGGAGCATGAGGATAGTGCCGCTGAAGGTAAATGTAGTTTCCAGCAATAACAATGCTAGTGTTTTTATGACGTGTAGTGCACGGGCGAGATTCTAACGCGTAAACGCGTGCATGCTAAAGTGCATCGGTCGTCTGCCGTGCACGTGAGATCGAGCTTGACGAAACCGGTCATGTTGTGACCGTTTCACCGGGATAACCACAGTGCATTCCCTCCCTTGGCTGTGACCCGTTTCCCCGGTCGATATTTTTTTTTACATCATACTTTACTGTTAGATGTTTTGTAAACAGTTTTACATTTCAAAAGCCAGGTTATGTTAAAATATGACAAATCGTCAGTTATGTTTAGGTAATAACGCCTGTGAGATGTAAAACATGTTTTAGTGGTGTGGGAGTCAATTATAGTCGGTTTCAAATAAACCGAAAACATATACAGGTGACGTAAATATTTCCCTGACAGGTGACCGTATGCGTTACATCATGTAGGCCTTTTCTTTCATATTTTTATTTATATGATTTAACTTATGTTTGTACTAAATAGTCATTTTCATCCTATATAAACATCAACCCTGAAACCAGTAAAAATCACAGGATCTACCCATTAAACAAACACTGAAAAACAACATTATTTATAGTCCAATATTCATTTACCCTTTCAATGGTCTTGCTATACCCATAAGTGTAAGCCAGGGTATTAGCCCCACTCCCATGACTAGTGATTTTCCACACCAGGCTAGTAATTAATTACAATCAATGTCCAAGAAGTAACAGGCAGTTTAAAAGAAACGGTTTGAAACAAATAAGATGTTAACAGTGATATCCCTTGATACCCCCACTATATTCTATAAACAGATCTTTAATGTTTTTCAATTGTACTATAAGTGAAGCAGATGCCATTTGTCACTAGGGCTACTAAATATAACAATACCCATAAAACGTCATCAGTTAATGTGGGGTTTACAAAATGTACTTTATCAACCATCAAACTGCAAATACCTGTGTTTTCATAACATTTAGATTTCATGGTGACTTAGGTGCAAAATGTAAATCAACTGTTCAAGGAGATGAAAACAAGTCAGTAATAGACTGTCTCCAAACAGATTTGCTAATGATGTTGGAAATATGTCTATGTATGTATGTGTGTGTGTGTGTGTATAATTTTTTTTTTTTTTGCGTGCATATTAATTTAGCTCTTTTTTTGCGACCAATCACAAGTCGCGAAATTTAGATGCACGCACATTTTTCCAGCATTAAATTAGTAAAAAATTATGAAAAAACCCCAAACAAAATGTCTTAATTATTATCAATCTATTGATTCATATAACAGCCAATGCCCATTTTTGGGAATAAAGAATTCTAAGCACAACTAAAGGGTTCTGTTTTTCCCACTGGGAGTTAAATGTTCTCACCATATGGAAGATACTGTCAGTTTATACACTTTACTCATGAGTTACTAATTAAATTAGTCCTGAATTTCTCCATCCAGTGGAAAAAAACACATCACGTCTACGCTTCACTTCATCAAACACAGGTACCGGGTACGTAATCCTTATAATTGAGCTGCAGATACTTTTGTGATGTCAAGTAAAAGTTAACAGCTAGGCAAGCAATAAGCTGTATCTTACTAGATCGAAAAGAATTTTTTTTTTTTTAAATTACGATTCGCGAAAGTAAAATGTTGCGAACATGCGCTGAAGTGCGCATGTGCAAAAATAACATGTCGCAAGATTATTACAGTTTACAGTGTGTGTGTGTGTGTGTGTGTGTGTGTATAGAGTAAAGTACACTTACAACGAACGCGCTTATAATAAACTACCAGATATAACAAACCGACTACAAACTCCCAGTTTTTTCCCTTATGTTTTACAATTAATTTTTAACGAATATAACAAACTGCGTATAACGAAATAACTAATACAACAAACCAAATTTTCGGTCCTAAAGTGTTCATTAGTACGTATGCAGCGAACTGAGCTATTTTTTCTCTCAAAGTAATGATTATCTTACCAATAAATAGTATTAACGGCAATGCATCCAAAACGGCCACCGTGAAAAGATCAGAAGAATGGGATTAATTGAGGGATTAAGATACTGAGCAATCAATAGTATGTTCTCATGGCACTGCTATTGTTAACAGGTGATACGTCCCTTTCGCTTCATTGCATTTTAAGGGTATCCAGCAAAAGGACTGACACGTGCAACTCACTATGCAGTCATTGTAATTGTCACTGATTAAAGGGCAGCCGGGTAATGTTGACCATTCTTTGGTAGATGTTCAACATGACGGACGGCAAATCACGGGAAAAAAGCGCTTTATCTCGATACGAAATCCCAGATCATTTCAGCTGAAGCAAAGGGATAGTATATTAGCAAAATGTCAGTCATTCGAATGCGGCATGGCAAGAAAATTAATTACCCTTCGCATTAAAAACAGCACAAACTTGACTTCTCTGCTACAAAATATAGTGGTAAGATTTGCAGATCATGTAGTAGACATTTGATGATATCTGTTCATAGTGACGACTGACAACTGTCAGAGTAATACTGTTGTGCTTAAATTTTGAATTAGTAATCAATGACAATCAAATATATCCGGACATAGTAATAATAATTTTTAAAAGTTTAGTCGATGATTTTTAAGTTTACAAAATCCAAAATGGCCGACTTGGACAATTGTATACAGCGAACAACTGTTATAAAGAACCAATGTTCCAGGTCCCTTACAGTTCGTTATAACTTTATAAGCGTACTTTACTGTATATATATATTTTCTATGTTCAGGAAGTACATGGTACACTTAAGCCTACATATATAAATATGTCATGTAAAATTGCTTTTGCAACAATTTACATCAATTTACATGTAAATGAATGCTTGTTGGGTTGTTTATCTTATAAACGTAAAATAAAGTTGCATATTTTTTCAACTGTGTTTATAAGAGAGGTCCTAAATAACTATCGTACAAAACATAACATTTGAAGTAAATCTTTAACTAAGTCATGTGGCCATTTCAACAGAAGACACAATTTTGATTTTTAAAGAGGTTTTTGCATCATTTGCAGAATATTTAAAACAGTATGATTTTAGAATTAAGAGAATGCATGCAAATCAGACAACTTGAGGAATGTCATTATGACAGTCCTGTGAATGTTTCATTAGATAATTTGATTTTAACATTTGGTATCTGAAATAATTGGCCATTGTTTTCTTCTGGGTTTGCTGCTTGATGTCATTGGACAAACTTGTGTTTAATAATTGTGAATTCATGATCCACATGATTGCATGACGGTACTATACAGTAATGTGATTGGCCAACAAGCCAATTTTTAATACTTGAACCAGTATTTGAGCTAACTATTCATCGTAGCATTTACACTATAATATCAACTGGGAAATGTCAACCACTGCACTAATATACACCAAAATATTGCAAATCACACATCCATACTGAAATATCAACGAGATCTCCAATGCACATAAAAATAACAAATTACTTCTTGCATCTGAAAACAAAATCATCAATTTACATGAAGATGCTGACCATCTAACTAGTTCATATCAAAGTATTGTCCTTCACAGTCATACTTAAATATTAACAATTTCTACAATTAACCATTGCATCTATAGAAATTATGTAGTAATACTAATAGGGAATATTTCATTTGCTTTGAAATAATAAATGTAATATATCTGTATGTTAGTAATTAAATATATTCAATTTAAATATCTCCATTACATCAAAATGGTTCCATCCAAATTATTATAATGGTAATAATTATACATTGTTACATGGACCTCTCTGTAATATGTGGGATCTCACTTGAGATGCAAAGAGTGGGGAATCAATCACTTATCAAGATTTACCCCTAATCCCAGTCTGTCTCAGTGGGTATGAAAGACTGGTATGTACTGATAATATCTTACCAATCACATATAAAAGGTCCCATGCTTACTGTTATGTCTAACAATTATTGAGTTTAATAAAACACAGGAAATAATCAATGGTAGTGGTATGTACTAATAATATAGCAATCATACATGAAAGATCCCATGCTTACTTGATCGTATATGCTTAAACATGACTGATTTTAATGAAATACTGCCAGATATTAAAGAGGTGAGTTCCCAGCTTAAAGGTCATTAGTATGCATACAAATGTACATGAAACATTAATTGTATGTGGGTGTTGTTGTTGTGTGTGTGTAAATAATAAAGTTGCGATACACTGTGGTTTAATATATTTTTTATTGGTTGTGGTTTTTATGTAATAGTACTGTTGTTACCAGGCCTTCTAGAATTTTTTTTAATCCACTAACCATAGGATCATTGATTTTTCAAAATCCACAAGCCATGGGATTGTGGATTTTCAAAATTCACTAGCTGTGGGATCATGGATTTTTCAAAATTCCCTAGCCAAGCTCAAAAAACCACTAGTCCAACTTTTGCATGATATGTGTAATTTAAATATTCTGAGAAATTTATACTTTAATTTTTTTTTACCTAAATGGTTTCACCTGTTGATAGTCAAAGGCAAGAATACAAGGATACAGTAATACCCCAACCAAGACCTGTATTTGTTCCAACACCCATGACCCACAAGTTCTCTGGATCTTTCCTTTACTTGAGGCTGGGAACAGGATGTAGCTCAGTGGTAGAACATCCTGTGATGCTCAGATTGACCCCTCTTGATGCATTCCAGCCAGTACTACACAATTTGTAAAAAATACCTTGATCTGTACTGTCCTATATGTGGGACAGTGCATATAACAATATTTTGCTGTTTGCTGTTAAACGGGGGAAATATAATTAAATAACATGTGCTGAGATTGTTGTTAAATTATTTCCTTCCATTTGAGGTTGCTAGAGGAGGTAGATTTTATCTGATATTGTTTTCATTTGAGAATAATCTTGGATATGCATGTAAATTCTCAAAGACAAAGACTGTATGTATGCATACAGGGTATAATCTAAACCAATTTTCTAGGGTCCATTTCCAGTGCATTGGGAAAAATATGCCTTAATAGGAGAAATGGGTTAGTAATACATTTGCTGTCTTGCAAGGTATGTCTTCATTAAAGTACTTAGAACTAAAAAGAAATCTTGCAAACATATTATGCAGCTGAAAAGTCAAGTTTGTGCTACTTCTAATGTAGTCTATGTTAATTTTGAAGTTAATTTCATTGTTTTAGGTGTTGTCGCCATTACTCACTTCCCAAAACAAAGTACCACATTATCTCACACAGTGGAATCCCACGTTGCGTATGTGTTCAAAATCAGAGCGACCTACATTTTAGCTCGGACTGAGCACAATCTTGTATAAGCGGTTGACCTAAATAACGAGAGTAGCAAAATGGCTCTGTTGCTGTTTCCACCACACTAACCAAAACTTAATCGTCTCCTCTAAATGTTTAAATAATATAAAAATTGCTGACATAATAGCTTTACAAAGAATACTTTAAAGGCCTTGAACATTTTAAAAGTTATTGGCAATACGGAGTAGGGAGCTGACTGAATGGTCATGCTTTGCCTCTACAGATCTTTTATCAGATCTATATTGGATTATGGATGCATTGTATATGGGTCAACTCGTAAGTCTTACTTACAGATGCTTGATCCCATACACAACCAAGGACATAGGCTTTATCTTGAAGCATTCAGAACTTCTCCTGTAAAGAGCTTGTATGTCAATGCACATGAACCTTGTTTTGGGTGCTAGGTGTGCAAAACTATCTCTGCAGTATGCTTCCATGATAAAGTCATTGCCAAAACATCGTATACATGACACAGTGTTTGATAATAGATATATCAGGTTGTTTGATATAAAGCCAAATGCTGTTCATACTTTTGGTCTTCACATCAAGCATTACTTAACTGCTTCCAACATTGACTTCTTAGACATCTTGGAAACACCTTATTTTGATTACCACCTTGGTGTATGAAACCAACAAAGATTGTGCTGGATTTGGTGCATCTGAAGATAGATTGAACAGATGCATGAATATGTTAGCAACTTTTTCATGGAGTTATGAGACAGGTACTGTGATACATATCTGTTCATCAAGGGATGGTAATTCCATGGCATGTGCCACAGTTTTTCCATCAGACACTGTAATTTCCATGCAGTTGCCCTGTATTTTCTGCTGAAGTCTGGACAGTCATTAAAGCCCTGGAACAAACAAAAGATTCATCTGCATCCAAATTCATTATTTACACAGACTCACTTTCGTGTCTCCGGGTTTACCACATATGAAGCTTGACCATCCCTAAATTTGGATGGTCATACAAAAGTGTGTCTTCTTAAATATTGCAAATAAAGATATTTTCTGTTTGGTACCTAGCTATGTTGGCATTAAGGGCAATGAAAAGGCAGACTCTGCAGCCAAGTCTGCTTTGGATTTGCCTCTTGCCACCAAGGTTGGTGTATCATTTTCTGATTTTAAATTCAGTGTTAACCAATATATTCTTTCCACTTGGCAAGATGATTGGAATGGTGAGGTTGCGAACAAGCTTTATTCTATCAAGCCAGACCTGGGATAAAGGCAGTCCTCCTACAGGCAATGCAGGAAGGATGAAGTTGTCTTGTGTCATGTCCGCATCAGTCATACTCACTTGACTGAAGAAGGATCCTCCACCTCAATGTGAACACTGTTATTGTATCCTGACAGTTTGCCACATTTTGGCGGAGTGCCGTCATCTTGTCCAGACAAGAAATGTGGTGTGGTGGAATCATTTAGATTTCACCCTTTTCTGATTTTAAAGGATACGTCCTTTTATCATAAATTTTAATTTCACATAACTGAGTTATATTTTACACAGCCTTTTACACTGTGTTTTAACATCAATTTGAATTTTATTGTCACCATTTCAAAAAATTCTGACACCTTATAGCTGATTTATTTTTATTTTGCAGTGTCGTTAAACATTCATTCATTCATTCATTCATTCATTCATTCATTCATTCATTCATTATATGTAATACATGTGGTTAAAGGAAAACTCCACACCTATTCTGATCTGTTTGGAGTTTGGAATCACCTTTTTAAAGATTATTTGGTATTATTACCCTGTTATAGATTTTAATTGACAAAAACATCTGGGTCCACATCTCAGTGAATAAATTAAATCCATCCCTCTTGGTGGACCCATGCAGCTGTTCTTATTCCAGCCACACTCCACAACTGGTTTTCACAAAGGTTGCAGTGTAATGTCTTAGTTACTCTTACTTGTGATGTATTTTGCACATATGTACCATGTTTACCTAAAGGGTTACTTTAAGCATTCATGTGTGATAAAGGCCGTGGTATGTGCTATCCTGTATGGGATGGTGCATATAAAAGACCCATTGCTGCTTATCGAAAAGAGTAGCCTATGTAGTGGTAGCAGGTTTTTGTTCTCACTATCATAATGGTCTTTAACCATACTCCTGACACAATATAACCGTAGATAAAATGTGTTGAGTGTGTCGTTAAATAAAACATTTCTCTCTCTTTCTCATTTGTGACAAGAGGTGGAATTTTGTTTTATAAATGTATTTATCACTGGGCAAGTCAAAACTAGAAACTTACTTACCATGCATTTTCTAATACATGCCCACATCTTTTAGGGGATGGTCAGGTCAGGCCAGGAAACTTATTTATATGTCCACATACCAGGGATCGAAATTACTTTTTTTATCACTATCCCAAAGGAATAGTGAATTTCAAAATCCACTATTCTGTCAAAATGTACTATCCCAATAAAGAAGTTTTATATTCCGTGCTTTATTTTCACTTTCATGACGGAATATTGGAAAAATTGTTTTACTATTCTGTTTCGAAATTTACTCTTTGTGGCATAGCATAATAGCATAAATTTCGACCCCTGCATACTGTCAGGTTTTGGACATCTCTACCATGAGATCCGAACTGAACACAGCTGGTGAATCAGCTCATAGCAACAAGAGAGTGGATGGGAAGTTTTGAGGTGGACAGAATTTGGAATAACTTAGCAGTTGAGAAGTCATGAGTGGAATTTAAAAAAAAAAAAAAAAAAAAAAAAAAAAAAAAAAAAAAAAAAAAAAAAAAAAAGTTTGATTGCTCAAGCCAAACATTGTAAAGTTTTAAGTAAACAATTTAGATGAGCATCACTGACTATTTAATTTTTATTATTTTTAAAAACTATTGTTTTTAATTTGGAATGATGCCTAAAGTTTAAAGTCAGGTGATAATCTTACCAGAGGAAAAGGTTGGATAACTTGGGAGAATACTGTAAAGTGCATTGGCATGATATCCAGCTGCAACTATTGTTAAGTAGCAGATGACTGATGGTGTTGCATCATCATAGTCTGGGAGGACTGAGAAGGATGCACAGGAGATGATGGTCACTGTCAACTGCAGGTGTCAGCAGGTCTTGTTGCTACAGTTTGACCTTTCTTCATAGCAATTGTCAGCATGAAGTGTCTTCCCTGCTGGCTATAGGTGATGTCTTAGATGGCAGTGATTGAAAAGTACTTGATTTCATGTCAGTGCAGCTAATGCATAATTGTAACCAGATATTATGGAACAATCTCAAAAGAAATTTAGCATTTTTGCTTCTGTATGCAATTTCATTCCAGCACTTATGACGTTCCTTGACCCAAATGTACTCGGCCCATTTCAGAACAAATGGTATGTTCCGAATGCCTCAGGCAAGATTTACCAATTATTGACAAGCATAATAACCTCATTTTGAGAACTGCAAAAAATATGGGCACTCAATTTAAATGAAAATAACAACAAAAAAGCTGTTTATGTTGCAGGTTTCAGTATACCTAAGTTATTCAACTCTGAGAAAGTATCAAGTACTGAATCTTTGAATCCATTATCAGTGGTGACTACATCAGTAACTGGAAACTTCACCATATCTCTGCCAGTCAGCATCGCACTGATTCCCAGAAATCCTTTTGTCAGTGACAGTTGCTGTTTATTGAGGTTGTGTAATTTATTAAGAATTTATAATGACAAATGAGTGTTTATAACTTGACCTTTAAAACACAAAAACAAAAATCTTGCCAATTTTTTCTCATTTCATCTTCTGAAAGTGAAAGATTTTAATTTCTGTAACAGAATTATTTTAATGCCAAGGTTCACATGTACAGATTCGTTGTAAACAAACCATATAAAAGATAAACTGGATACCAATTTTTAGGGGTTTCTAGAATACAGTGGCCTGACTTCCACGACCAGTATTAGGGGTTCAGTATTGAGGTAAACTATTTGTTAGTTGGGGCTTTTTGCTGATAGTGACTGACAAAACTCACCAAAAAAAGAAGAAGAAAAATTGAATTTCAATGAAATGAAGCATTTAATGATTTATTAAATAAAACATTTTGCATTTGTCATGAATTTATAAGTGGGCTCTGTGATCTAGTGGATATAGCTGCTACATTATCACACTGACGATAGTGGTTCAAATCCCATCAAGGCTGGCTCACACATTCATTTATCTTTCTCATGTATCACCCTCTGCCTATGACTCTCATCTTAATATAAAAACATACTTTCCAAATTCTATGACTTCTGTGTGTTTCAACCTACATTGTCGGTTTCCTCCTATTCTATCACTATCACGTACCTAAGTTCCTGCATGGGTGCTAGTTCTGTATCTCCATGCACCCACTTGGGATCCATGTCCTTTCCTGCTTATAAATCTGGTCTTAGGGAGAAGAGGAGAGCAGGCAGTGGATATAAAAATTAAATAATAAAATTCATAATTATCATTTGTGTTTAACTATTGTGGCCTGTACCAAACTTTCTAATTCTTGGACATGTCCCCAAAATATTCATCCTTGTGGACTGCAGAGTTGTCTAATATCTTTTCAGAATAGAAGAGTTTCAGTTTCTTGATAAAGTCTCCAACACTCACTACTGTCAGTGTTGGTTTAGATACACTTTCAAACATTCAGATTATTTCAAGTTTATCATGAAGTAATAATTTAACATGACAATGTTTTGCTGGGCGTTCCAACATGTTGAAAGTACATATTGAAATGAAATACCTGTTCCAACCAAACCAAGTCAAACAATTTTACTTTGTTTTCTCTTTATTTTTGTTAAAGAAACTTGGCAAAGATAGAAACAAAACACAAAATAAACCTCCCAAAACGCAGCTCAAAACTTGGAAAAATTAATTAAATTCTCAGTTGTTTTGCTATTGTTGCAGTAATGTAGGTGTCAATAGGAGGTTGTTGTTGTTGTTGTTTTTAAATTATATATTTTCCCCAGAACATAGGCAGTGAATAGGTTGGTTGTCAATAGGAACTTAATCAACTTCATAAGTTGAAAGTCAACAAATGCGCAGAATAATTTATTTTTCCTACATTTTAGAATTTCAATAATAGAGTAAATGGTGAATAGGTGGTCGGTGGTGGAATATCCTTTACGAAATGCGGTTCGGGACTCGTTTAAAATATTATTTTCTTCTATGAATTTATTTAACCGTGTATCTAAAACAGTAGTGAATAGCTTAGAACTGCAGCAGAGCAGTGTTATAGGTCTGTAGTTATCACGCTTTGAACGACTTCCTTTATTTTTAAAAATAGTTATAACAACACCAAGTTGTAAGATGATAAATGATTAAAATTTAATTAAACTTTAGTAATATATTAATTGTTTCTAGACAACCTTCTCGCAGGTTTCAGTGGAAATGTAATAGTCCCCTAGTGTTGTTCCATGTCGATGATATTGTGGCTGATTAACTCATGTTTCAGAGACCAGAATGATTTTGGCATCTATTATGCAGTACTTGTGTTTTCGTGCTGGAGCTCACCAGTGACCATCAAACTGCTGTAGCTTTCCTCCACAGTAGACTGTTCACGTTTCAACATATCTACCACTTCAGATATGAGCAGATGATTCTTCTGAGCAATCTGGTTTATTTTGTGTTGCCTTCCTTCCAAATGGTTCTTTGTTTGGTGGCTATCATTCCCAAAGTGATCCACATCGCTGGATTCCACAGACCTTCTATCCAGTTATTAGTCACATAGTCCTGAACAGTGTTATCGTGTCATCATGGGGACTGTCAGCAATTGTGTCAAACCAAACATACTCAACTTTATCCAGCAGAACCATTGGAAGGGCTAAAGCACACTTTACCACCTTTCTTACGTCATCATTTTCAGTGTATTCTGATGCTAATCCTACTTTTTGCGTACGATTCCAAATACGCTGGGTGTAATGAAAAAACACCACCACCCTCTCAATCGTGTGGTAGGAAGTACAGCATTATGTGCTGATCTCTCAAAGTCCATCTGACACGTCCTTGGAGAGTCATGTAAACCCAGGGCATGGCAAGTCTCTTGAATGTACTAAAAGGTGCAGACATATGTGTCTTCTGTGCGGTTGAGGAGAAGAGAGTATACAAGGGGGAAATATATGTCTTTGAGAATCAGCATGAAATGTATATAGTTGATCAAACAGCTTGGGTGCTGAAGAAAATGTCCCATCTGAAAACACAACGTCAACCTCACACAATAACTCCAGGTTTTTGTCAGTCGTGAACAGTAGTATTGGCTCTCGTCCATCCACTACGTGCAGGAAAGAATCTTCTCCCTCGGTACGGGTCCACTAGCCTTCCAGGTTGATTTCCTGTGTTGTTTGGTGGCGTGTCAGTACAGTACCATCTTGATGGCACTGAACGGAGGAATTTCGGCTAACAATCCGTCAGGTACAGTGTCATGATTCTTCCTCAGATTGGATATTTCATCACTGTAAATTTTTGGAATCGGTGTTTATTCCATCTTAGCCCTGTCTATTAGTTTTGTCAATATACGTCACTTGAACCTGTTCAGCTGCCATTATTTTAAATCTCAAAGAGATACCCCAGTTGCTGCAAAACATTATATACATAAAACAGGGTAGGGGTGTGGATGAAGTGATGATTGTAATGCACACGTGCTGCTTAATCAAAGAAATAAAAATACTCCCCAGACTGTAATCCTTAAAATAGTAGAGACCAGTTCAAGCAAAATAAAATAAAAATGAGGAGAAAAAGAAATAATAAAATAAAGCACAGACAGTCGCCTGCTCAACTCTTACTGTGAACCTGGAGTGTAAGAGCTTCTCATTTTGCTGATAAAGAAAACATAGCTTATAGTGTAAACTAATTAGTTCCTTATCACAATTCAGCAAGCCTGACCTGTACATAATAGTATTTCCTATGTTTTCAATATCTTTGTGATCTTTACTCAGAACAACTCTATATAAAAATGTATAGGATGTGTCGGTAAATAAAACATAAAAAATAAAATATGTCCCAAATGAGAAAAAAATGGGTAAAGTCTGAGAAATTAAAAAAATTATAATAATAAAAAATAAGACACCAAAAAGTTAGTAATATATTTGAATTTTATAAGTTAAATAATTCCTTTACATGATCTCCATCGCGCACAAACAGATAACCACTGATACTTTAATGTCACGTTGTTAATGAAAAGGCAGCTCGTGACTTCAGCGCAGAACTTACAAACCAATTAGATATTTCTACATTTCGGGACTTTTATTATTCTACATCACGGTGCTAAATAAAATAAGATTTTCTTTGTCTGGGGTAACATCATGCTGACATTACTGGAGGTTGACAACATACATCAGATTCACATGGTTAAGCCTAAATACTGGAAAACTTTAAATTATAACTATCAATCTCAATGGCAAGAAATATACCACACTGCCCTATGCCATTTGCCTCTGTGTCCTTCCCCAAAAATCCATTTTGTATTATTTTAGTCCTTGTTCCACTGGTTGTGAAAAATAATATGTCTAAAAACACTCATATTAATTTGTTGGCAGTTGTGTTTTATAATTTAATTCCAACAAAAATTCACAGCACCAACAAAACTCTAAGAAGCTTAATATGATAGATAAACTGTATCTGTATCTGTATCTGATTCTACACTTCTTAGACTAGAGTCTAAGGGTATTTGTGAAATAGTTTGAGTCCAAGAAATTTAATAAAACACATATTGCCTTCATAACCCTCTTTTACCAAGTTTACCTTGGTGCCCTACCTTTGGTTATTAAACTGAAAGCACAATTTGCCATGCCCCCCAAATTTGACCCCTGGGAGCAGCTGGAGCAGGGATGGGCAATGAAGTAGTCTTTTGCTTGGCTGCCTTAGCCACATTCTTGGCTGCCTTAGTCACATTCTTGGCTGATGGCCTGGTGACAACTACATAGAGCAGGGATGGGCAATGGAATAGTCTTCTGCTTGACTGCCCAAGCCACATTTTTGGCTGATGGCCTCATGACAACTGCAGTCTTCCTCTTGGTCATCACACGTGGGGCCGGGGGTGTTGTCACAGAGGGAACTTCTGCTTATGGCTGAGCTGTCACTTTCATCCTCCTGTGCCACGCCTGGCATGTTCTTCTTTCTCTTCCTTTGCTTCCTCTGTGCTGGCTTGTCCACATGTACTGAGGTGAGTGTTGCTTTAGAGTTAAAATGAACCACTTAAACTCCACCAGATGGTCTTCAAGCTCGCTCATCAAAACTCCCAAGGCTGGGGGGAGTTTGACAGAAAAAAGCAGTCAGTGCAAACATCTGCATTGTTCAGGCTCAAGACAGTGTCTTCCCTCAGTTCTGTGTTTTGTCACAGAGGGTAATAAACAAAACACAAATGACGTGTTAATCAAGATCTAAATGACATTGTCCTTGCCATAAGGGAATATTAGATTTGAAAGAAATTAGAACTGACCCTGATTTTGGTTGGGATGAATGTTAAAAATTTCTGATTTGCATGTTTGTTTAGTTTAAGTGACTGGTTTTGTTGACAGTAAAATGTACAATCAACATTTGTTATTATTATAAATGTTTAAAAGAGTTATTTACTTATTAGTTAAAATTATTATTATTGACATTAGAAGTGTTCCATAGCTTTTTTCGTAGCATGAGTTGCATTACCATTATCTGATGCCCAACTGAAATTTTACTGTTCACAAGTCAGGTAATTGGCTTAGAACATTGGAGATAAAATAAGTTTAGCGTAATTCATTAGGTTCAACAAACTAGGCAATTCTTTGTTAAACCTCTATGCACAATGCCGACATGTGCTGGAATGATAACAGTTAATAGATTAATTTATGTCGTTAGTTCTGAATAGTTATGTCTAATTCATGAAACATACAGTATAAATGTGCGGTATTTAAAAATATTAGCAAATGACACATACACTAAGAGCACATGAATGCATCAGTGAATATAATTGACAACTACTTCATAGAATAAAGTTTTGTTATAAAATAACAACAATAATAGTAGTAGTACTAATAATATATAATATTATGTACTTTTTTCAACTGTTCTCAATAATTTTTGTTTAACCTGTCTGTTAAGTCCAGTCAAGAGGCACACTTTGATTAACATATATAAAGTCTTTGATTTCAATTACTAATATAAAATATATATTCATGGTTTATGTGGTCTGGTTTTATTCACTAATATTTTATGCTTGTTGACATTTTAAATTATTACAGTAAA